>APFE030534716.1:155607-170696 GCA_000404065.3 Pinus taeda | reverse complement strand
TGTTTATTAATTATATCTTTTGATATATTATGGTTATTAATATGAAACATTATTATATAATTTTTATTTGTTTTTGTTAAGTCAACATCTTTCATTAATTCAGAAGCAGATTACACTATATCAAAAATTTCTTGAAAAAAGTTGAAGCCTCACTCCAACCAGATTTGTTGGCTAGCAAATACAAACAAAAGGTTTGAGATACCAACAAGAAAAAACTATACGCCCACATATCAATGACCCATAAGGCCCAAAACTATGCAGAAGACAAAATACAACTAATCCTTTTCATTGTTAATCTACATTGTTAAGTTGCATTATCACCCTCAGCCCAGTGGTGGAAAGCCTCATGCGCATGTGACTCCATATGTGCCAAACACCCTTGAAAGCTATCAAATCTGTCATGAAGCTTCTTCTAGCCTCTACGAAGGGACTCTTGGAGATCCATGATATGCCACTTGTTATGCTGGATGTAATTAAGAAAACTTACTACCTCATTTCGATCATCATGGCGGTCTTGGGCTTGATGTTCAATCCCTGCTTGAATTCCTTGAATTTGAGCTTCCAAGGAGTCAAATGGGGGTGGTAACTCCACATGTCCTAGGGAGTCACCCAACTATTGTTCCACATCTCTTGCATCAACGACTTGGGTTGCTATAGGTTGATTACCATGGCCCTGATGCCCTTCCCCATGACGTGGCCTGCCCCTTTGACGTAGCATGGGAGATTCAGGCCATAGAAAATAGAATTCCCAAACAAAATTGTTACACACCACTAACTAGGTCAGTCCCTAGGCATGAAACAATGCCTACCTTACTAGGCTAGGAAAAGTCAGTCGGCCTAACCCAACACCACAGAGAACCTATGGTATGACATCCTGACACAACTCTAATTGTCCAGACAACACAATTACCAAAGACTCGAACAATGCCAACCCAAGAAACTAGAGAGACCACACTACATTCCAAAATAAACAAAAGAAATGGAGAACAATAATATTATGAATTATTCTTGGAAAATTTGTTTGTAATTTTATTAATAGAAACAAAGTTACAATATAATAAATTGAACTGAATCTATTTATTATTTTTATTATTTTTTTAATTTAGCAAACATAATGTTTTATCATTATTGTTTTTTTATCGACCCCTCATCTAATACACCACTACATCTCCTCGACACTAGATTGTAGAGTGCATCTCTGCACAATGAAAAGATGTAATAATAAGTTTTGATATAAAAAGTAAGAATTGATTAGAGAAGATGAGTTGTATAGTTTCAATAGGTTCAATGGTTAAGACCATGTATTGAAAATTGTAGAATTTTGAATAGGTAGGGTATGTACATTTTCATAAACTCGATGCGTAATGAAGTTTTTATAGGGAGAATCACCTGTCACACAAAGAAAGAGTCTCACAAGTTACTTTGGTGTCTAGCTAGGTTGTGATCTTAAAATGATATTGTTATTATTCTATACTTGTTATTGAGCATATTGAGCATATTGTAGTTATAAGTGTGTCTATTTTGGAATAGAGCTTCTAGATTTTCAATTTAATTATTGGTAATTATTAGGAGGATGGTAGGGATTGAACCTCCACACAATATCCATAGAATATTTTTAGTAGTATTTAGAAATAGAAGGTTAAGATTTTTAGTAGTAGTTAGAAATAGAATATTGTTACATGATTTTTTAAATGTATATATGTTTAACTCATATATTGATTATTTTATAATTAATAATAATAATCTAAAATAACCCTTGTATATGTTTAACTCATTTTTTAATAATTTCATAATTAATAATAATCTAAAATAGTTTCTCTTCTTCCGGGGAGCTCACCTAGCAAGCCCATGAACATGTAAAGTAAATGTGAGTAGAAGTTCCCATTTTCAAATCCCCAAGATTGACTAGCCTGTGACCGCATGCTAGGGGCGTCGTGGTTCACCTTATTGATTTTCTAAGTGCAATAGACACTAGTGCAATATTTCTGAAATTTTGATAATTACTTTTGATGTTGATCTTCTTGTAAATTATTCCAATATATCATTCAACAATTATACTTCAAAAATTCAACCATACAATAATAGTAGAATTGTAAAGATCACAATGCACAAAAAGAAGACAAGATTTACCCTGGGAAAAACCATCAACATTTTCAATAGATAAATTTTTATGTTCAACAAGAGGCACACCTAGACCTTCTAGTCATCAACTAGGTCATACCTTGTCGAACCCTCTAAGTTAAGCCTCCCAACTTGATCTAGCACTTTGCTCTTTGCTAAATTGCCCCATAATTTTGGCCCTCTTGCAACTGCCAAAATCCCAGAATTTTGCCCCCCTGCAATTGCCTAGAGTTTCGACCCCTGCAACAGAAACTACCCAGAATATGTGAACAACAGAGAGAGAGAGAGAGAGAGAGAGAGAGAGAGAGAGCCTATCCACATGTGCAATCTTGACAGAGAGAAAGAGAGATGAAATTCATCTTCCTTGTCCTTCTTGATCTTCATTAGGATGTCCATAAATTGTCTTCTTGAGAGAGTGTGAATTGGTGCCTTGAGGACAAGATCGAGTTGCCTTTATAAAGTGCCTAGGTCGAATGGGTGTGACTTTCCATAGGCCGACTTGAATTTGAGGGAAGCTCACTTGACAAATTTGGAGCCAAAAATTTTAAATTCAAAAATTCATTTTTTCTTCTTTTAAAAGTTGAAATTAGACTTGACTCAAAATATGAAATTCTTTTGCCTCTAACATTAAAAATATGCTTTACAATAATCAATACAAGTTCATCAAGGGATAAATATACATTATGAAGACCGACCATAGTTACAAAATTCAACACTCCCTCTTAACTATGGAGGTATTAATAATGACTGTCATAGATGTTCTCAAGTTGACAAATTTCTCTAAGAAAAGGTTATATCAAATCATCATCAACATCATCACGATTAGCATCATCATCTACCATAAGCATCTGCTAGTAATTATATCTTGGTTGGTAATGTTACCCACCACCAGTGGGTGACCTCATAGGACAAATTTTCTCCTAGATTTGTCTTCAGCTAGCAACCAACAACCCCTTGCAGCTACATGATAGCTTTGATGTGCTATTTTTCTCTACCACCTGAGCCAGTCGTTGTGTACCCTTTCTCATCTGTCATGATCGTATGTTTGAAGGTGGGCCATCCAACCCCGAAGGTATGATTTTTTATTATGCAATTGGGTGTCTATGCTTGTTTTTCTTGGGCACACTTGGGCATGGATTATTGAGCTACTTGGAAGAAGAAAGGGTTTTGATTGTACTCTTGTTCCCTTACCTCAACTAAGTGATTAATCCTAAATATTAGTCCCGTAGGATCTCCTTTATTGGATATTAGCTTTAGGAGTGTCACTACATGGGAAAATTTGATATTGGTCGTGTGGTCCAGCTTCTCGACACCATATGTTTCACTCCCCTTTGCTCATTATAAGCTCTTTTCACATTTTCCCTATTTACATTTGTGCACTGGGTCCATAAGGTGTTAGCCTCCTCTTCCCCTTTTCCACACCTTGGGTCGGGCTTGGAATGATGACCCAAAGATTGATGTCGCTAAAAAGAAAGATAAAAACATAATATGGCCACATACAACAGGAAATGTGCCACAAAATGAAAAATATGATCGAGACAATAAAATTTAGCATGTGGGCAAAAGCTAAACATGAGCTCTACCCCCTTATCATTTTGGTCATCACCCTAGTTGCTAGTGTCCTTATGAGTTCCCCTTACATCATTAAGGAACCCATGGATGTCCCACCCCCTAGTGGGCGATAAACTACCCCACTTTAAGGGGGTAACCATTGTTATATGTTACACATCATGCTTGCATCCCTTGAGCCCTGAGCAGTAAAATGAAGAAAAATCAATAAATGGAAGAAGACATATGAAGAAGGGTGGAAAAACAAAGGTCGGGGGAGGTCGGGGTAAGTCATGTACCACGATTTCTCCCTCCCACATTCACATACCCAAGGTGTAGGCTTTCTTCATCATAACTACCCTTGTCCCATGACATGTGGCTTAGATCCTTCCCTTTGTCCCCACTTTGTTCCATCATTATTTCACATGACACCAACCATTTGAAGGGTGTACCTTAGACTTGCCACTCCCTCAGAGGTTGAAACCACTTAGTAGGGTCCTTCATTAACCACTCTTACACAGGAAGGTAACACTAGTACATGTTCAAAGCCCCAAAATTGGAAGGGAAACCCGTTGTGAAGTGTCCACTTCTGCCCTTGATTAGCAAGCTTATTTACTCAATTGCACTAATGAATCATTGTATTGGAGGGTGATGAGATGCAGTGGATATTATACAAAATTGCAGGTGAATTTTCATCTTGGACTTGGCCTCCCAAAACGGGATCCAAGCCCTCTAGAGGATCGCAATGGAATTTGTAGGCTGAGCGTTGAGAGCCATGGGCCTCCATCCATGTAGAGCATTGATTACCACACTATGGGCTTCTTCAACACCACCATTTGCTTGCTCGTGCCCCAGTTTATTCAAAGATGATGATGCACTTGGACCACGTTTCCCAGCTAGCTACACATTGCACCCGACACTTGACAGTTGTTCCAAGGCCTAAAAGGAGGATTATGCCTTTCCTAGGGAGACATGGGAGAGTGTGTGTCATCTTCTAGCCCTCATTTATGGAGCCTCGACTTGATCTTGAGCCAGTTGGAGACCCATGAGACCCATTTAGAGCCCACATAGCCGAAATAGGGGCTTGGAGATGTTTTGCAGCATATAGAGGGCATCCCCCTCTTCATCATCATTTTTGAGGCCGTCCCTCTCATTCTCAGCACATGAGGCCTCAATGCTACCCCTCTAAGCCTCCATGCATTGACGACACCAACCTTTCATGGGCTTAAGAGGGAAATTTGATTTGATTTATTGAGCTATCATGGTTGTCTTGTAACCATGGGTGGGTTACTTGACATTTTAGGCATTGGAGGGGCTTTGTATTTTAGTTTTTGAGCTTATAACTCGTATAAATAGATGAGACCTAGCCTCATTCTATCCATCACACTTGGGATTTTTGATATCTCTCACTGAGAATTTCAAACCTACAATTTAATGACGAATTTGGATGATTTGGATGAATTTTGATGTTTGGATACTTTTGCTTTCTCCCTTGGAGCTTTTTCTTGGCATTGTGATGGATGGATATGTTCCTCATTGTCTTGTAACATTTATTTGATGTGATACTTTTTATTTTGATCAATGTCTAATGCATGGAATATTGTCTCATGGTTGTTAATGTGCCCTAATTTTTGAAATATTGTCTAGACATTGAAATTATTCGGAAATTTTGCATGTGTTACTCATAGATAATGAATGAATGAATGTTCCTATGAGATTCATTACATATGTATCCTTAAAACTGTTAATCAAGGTTGTCATTGATGTCAATATGGAAGTGTTTGTGATCGCAAATTCTTGTGATACGTGATGTTTCCCATTGATGCCCATTGATCATAATGCTCATAGTGATGAAAGTTTGAAAGCCATCAGGGAAGCCATTGGAAGTCAAGAATAGAAGCCATAAAAGAAGAGTTATCAGAAGTCAAAGAAGAGCTATTGGAAGCCATCAAAGAATAGCCATCGGAAATCCACAGGAAAGCCAAGCCAAGAGTAAGAGTTGAAAGGAAGAAAACAATGGAGGAGCATTGCGGACCCGATGGTTCTATTACAATACGCCTTTATTGAAATATCACATCCATTGCATCACGAGTCTTGAAGCCTTGTTACACTGAAATCCCCGATTGCGATATGAGTTGCAGACCCGATGGTCCCATTATAACACACCCTAATTTATATCACATCCATTGTATCAGAACCTTCGCAAGTTATGAAGGGTTGTCATGTTAAAACTTCGTTTGCAATATAATATGCGAACCTGAATAGTTTATGGTAACAACCCTAATGTAATATCGCATCCACCTACCAAAACTTTCATATCGCAAGTCAGAAAGGGATGATACATTCAAATCTTCTGATTGCGATAGTATTGCGGACCCGATGCATCATTATAACATGACTTAATGTAATATTGCATCCGCAGTAGCGCGAGTTTCAAAAGAATGGCGCATAAAACCTCCGATTGCAATAAGGTTGTGGACTCGACGATTTATCAAAATGGGTTTAATATAATATTGCATCCGCTTCGTCGGAAGTAGGGGCATCGATAATGTAATATTGGAAGACAACATGTGCACACTTGTAAAACCTTTGATTTTTCATTAAAGTTGTAATTGCAGGATTAAAGGAATGTCATGGCATGTGGGACCTCCAATATGGGTATAATCTCTCCTATGTGATTTCCATAAATAACGAAGTTTATATTATAATTGATGAGTATTAACAAAAGGCCCCTCCAATATATTTTCTTAATATGCAACTACGTGTCTTTTAGTTATTGGTGAGACTCGTATAAATACAAGTTAAAACGCTTCACTTCAAGTAGGTGAATCGGGCATCTATCACAGAGAAGAAGTGACAGTTCACAACTCGTGACCTTGAAGGAACAGAAAAAAAGAAAGATGAAGGTTGAGCGGAAAAGAAGGAAGCTGAAGGTCGAGTGGGAAAATAAATTCTTCTATCTGGGTTAATCTTTGAAAGGCTTGGACCTGCAATGAATTAATCCATAGAAGTGCAGACCACGACAGTCACTCCTCTGAAGCAGTCACTTTTGAAGCAGTCACTCCTGAAGCAATTACTCCTGAAGCAGTCACTCCTGAAGCAATTACCATGACAGTAAGAACAGAGGCTTGAAACAGAGAATTGTTTTGTGGAGACATTGAGTCTTAGCGCAGTCTATTAAAGATATCTTGTTGAAAAGCTTCAACAGATCTTGGAGACATTATTGAAGATCATGATGCATTGTTGAAATCATCATGAGGTAACTTTGCGGACTCAATTAAGGTAACATGAAGAATAGTGGAGACTCCTTCATGTGAAGACACAATTGTCATTGATAACGTCACGTGGAGACGTGTAGCGTGAATATTACAATGAAGCTAAAGATTGACAAGGCTTGGTGAAGAAGACATAGGGAGCCGTGAAGTACAACCAAACATACCTTGACAAAGTAAAGCTATAGGGTTGGATACCTTGGGGTTGGTGTCTCAGAATTAACAAGGTTGGTGCTTTGAAGGAGAGGTTTGGAGCCCTGGAGGATCAAAGTCCTCAGGAATCCTGGTCGGTGCTTGAAGAAGAAGATAGGGTTGGAGCCCTAGAGGATAGGAGTCCTCAATAGACTAGGTTGTTGCCTATATAAGAGAAGGGCTGGATCCCTAGAGATTGGTGCCTCAAAGTGACAAGGTTGAAGCCTTGGGAAGTCCAAGTTGGTGCTTGGCAAAATATAGGTTGGAGCTTGGGCAATTGAAGGTTGGTGTCTTCATTTAGGGTTGTAGCCCTTCACAAATATTGTACTTTATTTATTAAGATTAATAAAAGTATTTATTCTTATTGTTCATTTTGTGTTCTAATTGTAAGTGATATAACTAGTAAAAGTAACAACTGAAAAGGAATATTGATTCATCCCCCCTCTCAGTATTTCCAACAATTGGTTTCAGAGCCAGTACCTTCACTCAAAGCCTAACAGCTTGAAGGTTGATCATTAGAACACAAATGGCGAAGCCAAGGAAGAAATTCTCCAATCCTCCTAAAAATGTGTCTCCCTCAACCACTGTAATTGAAGTCAATCAATTTGTGAAGGCTCCATTGTTCAATGGAAACTTTGATACATGGGAAGCAAGAATGAGGAATTTCTTAAAGACTCAAGGTATTGAAGTCTGGAAATCAGTGATTGTTGATAGCATGATGAATGGAGAATCCAAGGAGTATAATGCAAAAGCAATAAATGCAATCTTGAATGGAGTACCAGATTCTATAAAGAACAATTTAGGAAAGTGTTCGTCAACAAAGGGTATATCGGACAAACTTCATGACCTTCACTCAAAAGGAGCATTGACCATGACTACTAGTCAAGAAGATGAAGAAAATGAAAAATATTTTGAAGAAGATCTCCTCACTAAACTTGTGGCTACCATGGAAGAGATTATAAGTTTGAAAAAGGAAAATGAGGAACTTAAGAAGAAAGCACTAGCCAGTGACTAAGACCAAACAAGGAAGGAAGTTGGGCTTGTCAAGCTTCAAGTACAAGAAAGGAATGAATCACTTGCCAAGCTTAAGGAGGAATTTCATCAGAACAAAAGAAAGCATCATGAATAAGTCATATCGATGACAAATCAATTGGATAAAGCAAAGAAACGGGAAGATACCTTGTCAAGCCACCTTGATCAAAGGCACAAAAGCTTGGACAAACTTGAAGTAGAGATTGGTGAATACAAGGAAGCGGTATCCTCTCTTAAATCACAACTAGAAGAGGCAAGAAAGCTAGTACAAGGTGCTGAGAAGACAATGGAACCATTGACAATCATAGAAGGACAGGTTGATGAAGCAGAAAAGGAAAGAAACACCATGATATGCCATCTAAAAGCAAAAACTGAAGAAATATTCAAAATGAAGTCAGATATCATCTCCCTTAAAATAGAAGCAAATGAAGCAATGCGTATCAAGGAAGAGTTTGAAAAACAACTTGCTAAGAAGAATAATGATTGCGAAAAATTGGAAGAAGAGATTGTCTCCCTTAGGAAAAAGGTTGAAGGAATGGACAAAATCTTGAAGATCTCTCAAGCCTTGGATGACATGCTAAGCCATCAAAGATTTCCATTTGATAAATCAGGTCTTGGTTATACAGGTGAATCCTCAAGCAAGAATGATAATGTTTCAGACAACAAGAATGTGAGGAAGCTAGAAAGAAAGGTCGATGCTCCCAGTTCTAGCAAAGACAAGGAGAAGAGTCAAGACAACTATGGAAGAAATCTTACTCCAAGAAGACTTGTAGATGGTGTCAAGAAAAAAAAAGACAATGAATCTCAAGACAGAAAGACTTCAGAAGTACATCAAGGAAATCTCCATCTCCCAGGTGCGAAAGTTTATTTATTGGTTATTGTTATGCTTGTACAAAATTTGGACACATTGCAAAAGATTGTAGGGCATATCACAAAGATAGATATTATGGTCCCCGACAATCTCTGAGGAGCAATTTCGTAGGATGAAATCATGAATTCTTATTCATGAACAATGTAGAATGCTTCAAGTGTCATAACATTGGTCATATGGCACGTGATTGTAACTTGACTTGGGCTCCTACACAAGCTAGAGCCATGCCAGAGAAGAAAGTCACACAAGTATGGAGAAGAAAGCAAATACAATCCAAAAATCTCCTAAACTCTCCAGCCAACAACACATGTTGTTGACTTGATAAAGATATCCTTGATATTCCAACTGTTTGATAATGGGATTCTACCAAAAAGAGACCATGCATACAGTTAGGGGGAGCTTGTGATTCTTGATCATTATTGCAGAAGCTATCCATTAAAGGGTCCTTATGTAATTCTTGATGAGCTATATTGACAATCATTCTTTGATGGATCATTTCTCAGGAACACTCCTTTGAAAGAACATGATCTCTTAACTATCCAATGGACTGTTGTTGAAGATATTTTTTTTTCTCACTTGATCACTAAGAAGAAATTGGAGCAACATTGAAGGCCATCTAATGCTAATAAGGCAAATACCTATGTTGCTATTATTATAGAAGTTGAATGTCTCAACTTAGGGATATGATGTGAGAACAGGTAAATTGTGGACAAAAATAGAGGCAACCTTCAAACAAACAGATGCATATAGGAATGGAGCTTGAATGTTTTTTTCACTACAGAAGCAAGAGCAGTTGGCAACATCTAACATAATTGAACCATTGCAAAAAGTTTTCAATCAGTAGAAAGAATTTAAAAGACAGTGACAAATTGGATATCAAAATCTTCTAGTGGAGATAACTTGTAGAGACTTTTACAAGAACACAAGGAAAAGATGGCTCATCAAAAGGACTATAGAAAGGAGAATGTTATATACCTAGGGGGGATAATATGGGGTACCAAGGGGGGTACCCAAGGTAATAATGTAATAATGGGATGGGCCATAGTAATAAATAAGGTGGTTAACTCATATCATGTAAGGGACCACAAGTAGTTAGTAATAATGTAATGGGCCCATGGTATTAGTCGAGGGTATGAGGGAACCATGGTAATGATCCATGGTATTGTATGTATGAGGCCTATATAGAGGCTAGAGACTCCATGTCAAGAAATATAGTGAAGGATTATTGTATGTACAAGCATATGGCTTGTGGAGTATTCTCCTTCCTTAAGGAGTGAATGTATGGTGTTGCCCTACCTTAAGGGTTTGATCAATAAAGAATCATTTCATATTATTTCTGGGTTTATTTGCATTATCTTATATTTTCATATCATATCTATAACATTTCTGGGTTATATTTTACAACAAGTGGTATCAGAGCACTTTCTTGGGCAAAAAAGTGGAGATTTTTTTTTTTAAATTTTTGCAAGATTTCGGGGGCGGCGAGTTTGCAGATCATATCTGTACGTTTTGGTGCAATATCTATAAAATATAATTGCAGATCTGGATTCTATGTGAAAAATTACCCGATTTAAAAAAAAAAATCAGTCAAATCGGAGTCCGAATGAAGGAGATATCGCTGAATTAAAAATCAGTGGGGTTGCATATAATGTTTCAGGGCAACGAGTTTGCGACGCAGCTCTATACATCCTGGTGCAAGATCTGCAAAATCTAATTGCAGATCTGGATTCTATGTGAAAAAATACCCGATTTCAAAAAACAAATCGGTCAAATCGGAGTCCGAATGAAGGAGATATCGCTGATTTAAAACTCAGTGGGGTTGTAGATAATTTTTCAGGGCAGCAAGTTTGCGGCGCAGATATGGACGTCCTGGTGCAAGATCTACAAAATTTAATAGTAGATCTGGATTCTTTGTGAAAAAATACCCAATTTCAACAAAATTTCAGTTGATTCGGAGCGCGGATGAGGGAGATATCGTTGATTTAAAATCAGCACTTTTTTCAGAAATTTTGGTGACGGCGGGAGATTAGCAATGCCGATCTGAAATTTTAGTGTCTGGATCAAGATTTCTATCACATGGGTAGATGTAGAATGATTGTTCCATTTCTAAAAATAGGTCATAATAGGGATTCTGAGCAATATTGACTCAACTGTGACAATTTCAAATTTTAGCCAAGTAATTGAATTTTTTCCAAACCTTCATGGCTTCTAGCAAGGAATTTTTTACAGGGAATGATAATGGTTCTACTATTGAAGAATTCATACAGAGATACAAGTCCACACATCCGACACTTTGGAAGATTTCAATGGGGCTTAATATAAGAGATGAGGCTCAAAAATGGTGGTTATCACTTGACCACAAGCAGTTGACCAAACTTTCAGATGCAGAATTTGAAAAAGTCCTTTTGGACAAATGGTCTCGAGCTAGAAAAAAGGAGAATGAGACACATAAGGGGTTAATTGCTATAGGTGTCTCCTTACTGCAGGTTCATGGATTGATTCAGAAGGAGAAAATCATTGTGTCTATAAATCCGAGTTACAAGCAAAATCTCATAAATGTCAACTTGGCAAAAAAATTGCAAATTCCAGCAAAACACATTGAAAACACACAAGTGGATGATGAAGATGTTCAAGTGTACAAGGATTTGAAGCTTTCTATGGATAAGTATGTGTTGCATGGTGATTTTTATACTTAAAGATGGACAATATTGATGTTGTTTTGGGATATCCTTGGATGGAATTTGCAGGTACTATCAATATTAATATGCAGAAGAAATTCATGAAGCTCTGGTATAAAAAGAAGAAAATTACATTACAGGATATTTCCATCAATAAACAGGTAGAGTCCACGGAAGTTGACACAGAAGATGTTCCAGGGACTGACATATCAGATGATGAGCATTTGATGGTCGACAATCAGACACAAACAGAGGCTGAAGCCGAAAATGTTACAGGTGCTGATACATCTGAGGAGGGCTCAGTGGTTGAAGTCATATTGGAAAAAAAGACACCACAACAGGCACCACAGCAGGGTGAATTAAAGAAAAAGACATTGTGGGTTAAAACTTCATATCATCACCCACATCACCCCGCAAGACAACCATCAAGATGGCAACCAATTAGTCACAAGGACAACAACCCCCGCAAGACAGATAGAGAGGAGCGAAGATCCACCTACTACACATCAACACAGAAGAGCTAACACGGTCAACTTCCATCTCAAGCGAGCGAGGCACCAGTGAAATCAAGGGTTCACCTTTCTCTTGGATGGCTAGATGCACATGCATGGTACCTGTGGACTACTCTTTTGAGTAGATCTTATTATTTGTGTTCTTCCCATATTTCGGGGACGAAACATGCTTAGGGGGGTGGAATGTTATATACCTAGGGGGGATAATATGGGGTGCCAAGGGAGGTACCCAAGGTAATAATGTAATAATGGGATGGGCCATAGTAATAAATAAGGTGGTTAACCCATATCATGTAAGGGACCACAAGTAGTTAGTAATAATGTAATGGTCCCATGGTATTAGTCGAGGGTATGAGGGAACCATGGTAATGATCCATGGTATTGTATGTATGAGGCCTATATAGAGGCTAGAGACTCCACGTCAAGAAATATTGTCAAAGATTATTGTATGAGCAAGCATATGGCTTGTGGAGTGTTCTCCTTCCTTAAGGAGTGAATGTATGGTGTTGCCTTACTTTAAGGGTTTGATAATAAAGAAGCATTTCTATCTTATTTCTTGGGTTTATTTCTATTGTCTTATATTTTCATATCAGATCTATTATATTTTAGGGTTAGATCTACAACAAGTGGTATCAGAGCTATATTTCCGGGTTATATCTACAACAAGTGGTATGTTGTGTAGTTGAATATAGGTCAGTTTGATATTGGTCACTTATAAAAATAGCAATAGTGAGGCACAACCTCTCACCATTTCATCCAAATGCAATGATGTTGAAATGTTGGATGACAATGACTTAAGGAGAAGCACAAAGATATAGAGGAACTCTGATTTAAAGAAAGATAGAAAGAAAGACAAATTCAATGGCATCTTCCCTTGATTCAGACTATGAAGACCTCTTAATTCTGACTATGGAGACAACAAAATACGGATTGTAGAAGCATAAAAACTTGGTGTTGAACATTTGGTGTGTGGTTATTTGAAGTCTGTTTGGAAGCATTGAAGTGGAACATCTTTAAGGTTTATACTTGAAGCATTTTGAGAGAGTCCTCTTTTTGGAGTGGCATTCAAAACCATGTTGGAGCAGGCATTGTTGCCCACAGTTGAGCATTGTTAAAATAAAAATTTAAAGCTCTGTTTGAGACATTTTTGGAGCAGCATTGTTGAAGACAAAATGAAGTATTTTTTGAGACATGAAGAGGGGATAATGTGTTCGATGAAGATAAGGCGTCAATCTTTCTATCTTGAGCAAAAAGAAGAGCACCATGACAGGGGGAGTAACATACCCATGAAGATCTACTATTCATGAAGAAGAGAAGCAGCTTGATAGGGGGAGTTTTTGGGCACCCCATTTTCCATTGATGTCAAAGGGGGAGAGAATGTTGAAAATGAAAGCATATTGTCATCAATGACAAAGGGGGAGATTGTTAATCAAGGTTGTCATTGATGTCAATATGGAAGTGTTTGTGATGGAAAATTCTTGTGATACATGATGTTGCCATTGATTCATAATGCTCATAGTGATGAAAGTTTGATATATGATTATATGATAAGATGGAGGACCCAAGTGGATTGAATATATATATATGTATATAATATATATTATATATTATATATATATATACATAGAAGCAATAGACCCAAGGAGGAAATCCATCAGGGAAGCCATTGGAAGTCAAGAACAAGAGTCATCAAAGAAGAGCTATCAGAAGTCAAAGAAGAGCTATCGGAAGCCATCAAAGAATAGCGATCGGAAATCCACAGGAAAGACAAGCCAAGAGTAAGAGTCGAAAGGAAGAAAACAATGGAGGAGCATTGCAGACCCGATGGTTATGTTATAATACACATTTATTGAAATATTGCATCCACTGCATCACGAGTCTTTAAGCCTTGTTACACTGAAATCCTCGATTTCGATATGAATTGCGGACCGATGGTCCCTAATTAATATCGCATCCATCGTATCAGAACCTTCACAAGTTATGAAGGGTTGTCACGTTAAAATTCCGATTGCGATATAATATGCTGTTAATTTTAGGTATGTTCTATGCTTAGAGCAATTTATTTCAATTTTCACAGTTAGCTCAATATCTTTTCCAGATTAGCAATCACATCAACATTAAAGTAAACTGTAGATAGAAAATAAACATAAATTGCAGAAGACAAGCCAAGACAAGAGGACACAAGATGTGGCGCTAGCCAGGGACAAACACCAATGTGGGAAACCCTTGATCAATTCTTCTTATATGTTCTTCAATAGTTCAACAGAGAGAGAGATAGTACGTTTACAATAGAAGTCAACACTTTGACTTATCTAGATATGAGCATAGATCATCTCTAAGAAGATGATATATGAGATTAGTTGAAGACTTGCTGCTTCAACTGATTCTCCAAGGTGATTCCTTCACCTATTATTGTGCTGCATTTCGTCATCATGCTGCACCTCACCATGCTGCACCATGCTGCACCCATCATCACTATGCTGCATCTCATCATGCTTCATTAATCATGACTGTACCCATCACTGTACTGCATTTTGTGCCATTGCTACACCATGTTGCCATACTGACCTATGTGCTGGTTGCATCTTGCTTTCTTGTTGTCCCTAGCATGCTTGTTTTCCTTTGCATGCTTGTTGTTGCATGCTAGCTATCCCTTTCATGCTAGTTGTAACATTGCATGCTTGGTGTATTTGTTGCTAAGTACCATACAACTGTCCCAATGTTAGATAGTTTCCCCTTGCATGCTTCTCTCCTTTGGAGACAGATGCTTAGGCTGTTTCGGCGATTTCAGCTGTTCCCGACAGTTCCGATAATTCCGGCTATTCCCGACAGTTTCGACTTTTTCCCTCTACGTCATCTTTCC
>APFE030534716.1:124757-155597 GCA_000404065.3 Pinus taeda | reverse complement strand
GGTTAAAACTTCAATATATCATCACCCACATCACCCCGCAAGACAACCATCAAGATGGAAACCAAGTAGTCACATGACCGATACAAAGGAGAGACGATCCACCTACTACACAGCAAAACAGAAGAGCGGCCATGGTCAACTTCCATCTCAAGCGAGCAAGGCACCAGCGAGATCGAGGGTTCACATTTCTCTTGGATGGCTAGATGCACGTGCATGGTATCAGTGGACTACTCTTTTGAGTAGATCTTATTATTTGTGTTCTTCCCATGTTTCGGGGACGAAACATGCTTAGGGGGTGGAATGTTATATACCTAGGGGGGATAATATGGGGTGCCAAAGGAGGTACCCAAGGTAATAATGTAATAATGGGATGGGCCATAGTAATAAATAAGGTGGTTAACCCATGTCATGTAAGGGACCACAAGTAGTTAATAATAATGTAAGGGGACCATGGTATTAGTTGATGGTATGAGGAACCCATGGTAATGATGCATGGTATTGTATGTATGAGGCCTATATAGAGGCTAGAGACTCCACATGGAGAGATATGAAGAGAAGTATTCTTGTATGAACAAGCATATGGCTTGTGGAGGATTCTCCTTCCTTAAGGAGAGTGAATGTATGGTGTTGCCCTACCTTAAGGGTTTGATCAATAAAGAATCATTTCATATTATTTCTGGGTTTATTTGCATTATCTTATATTTTCATATCATATCTATAACATTTCTGGGTTATATTTTACAACAAGTGGTATCAGAGCACTTTCTTGGGCAAAAAAGTGGAGATTTTTTTTTTTAAATTTTTGCAAGATTTCGGGGGCGGCGAGTTTGCAGATCATATCTGTACGTTTTGGTGCAATATCTATAAAATATAATTGCAGATCTGGATTCTATGTGAAAAATTACCCGATTTAAAAAAAAAAATCAGTCAAATCGGAGTCCGAATGAAGGAGATATCGCTGAATTAAAAATCAGTGGGGTTGCATATAATGTTTCAGGGCAACGAGTTTGCGACGCAGCTCTATACATCCTGGTGCAAGATCTGCAAAATCTAATTGCAGATCTGGATTCTATGTGAAAAAATACCCGATTTCAAAAAACAAATCGGTCAAATCGGAGTCCGAATGAAGGAGATATCGCTGATTTAAAACTCAGTGGGGTTGTAGATAATTTTTCAGGGCAGCAAGTTTGCGGCGCAGATATGGACGTCCTGGTGCAAGATCTACAAAATTTAATAGTAGATCTGGATTCTTTGTGAAAAAATACCCAATTTCAACAAAATTTCAGTTGATTCGGAGCGCGGATGAGGGAGATATCGTTGATTTAAAATCAGCACTTTTTTCAGAAATTTTGGTGACGGCGGGAGATTAGCAATGCCGATCTGAAATTTTAGTGTCTGGATCAAGATTTCTATCACATGGGTAGATGTAGAATGATTGTTCCATTTCTAAAAATAGGTCATAATAGGGATTCTGAGCAATATTGACTCAACTGTGACAATTTCAAATTTTAGCCAAGTAATTGAATTTTTTCCAAACCTTCATGGCTTCTAGCAAGGAATTTTTTACAGGGAATGATAATGGTTCTACTATTGAAGAATTCATACAGAGATACAAGTCCACACATCCGACACTTTGGAAGATTTCAATGGGGCTTAATATAAGAGATGAGGCTCAAAAATGGTGGTTATCACTTGACCACAAGCAGTTGACCAAACTTTCAGATGCAGAATTTGAAAAAGTCCTTTTGGACAAATGGTCTCGAGCTAGAAAAAAGGAGAATGAGACACATAAGGGGTTAATTGCTATAGGTGTCTCCTTACTGCAGGTTCATGGATTGATTCAGAAGGAGAAAATCATTGTGTCTATAAATCCGAGTTACAAGCAAAATCTCATAAATGTCAACTTGGCAAAAAAATTGCAAATTCCAGCAAAACACATTGAAAACACACAAGTGGATGATGAAGATGTTCAAGTGTACAAGGATTTGAAGCTTTCTATGGATAAGTATGTGTTGCATGGTGATTTTTATACTTAAAGATGGACAATATTGATGTTGTTTTGGGATATCCTTGGATGGAATTTGCAGGTACTATCAATATTAATATGCAGAAGAAATTCATGAAGCTCTGGTATAAAAAGAAGAAAATTACATTACAGGATATTTCCATCAATAAACAGGTAGAGTCCACGGAAGTTGACACAGAAGATGTTCCAGGGACTGACATATCAGATGATGAGCATTTGATGGTCGACAATCAGACACAAACAGAGGCTGAAGCCGAAAATGTTACAGGTGCTGATACATCTGAGGAGGGCTCAGTGGTTGAAGTCATATTGGAAAAAAAGACACCACAACAGGCACCACAGCAGGGTGAATTAAAGAAAAAGACATTGTGGGTTAAAACTTCATATCATCACCCACATCACCCCGCAAGACAACCATCAAGATGGCAACCAATTAGTCACAAGGACAACAACCCCCGCAAGACAGATAGAGAGGAGCGAAGATCCACCTACTACACATCAACACAGAAGAGCTAACACGGTCAACTTCCATCTCAAGCGAGCGAGGCACCAGTGAAATCAAGGGTTCACCTTTCTCTTGGATGGCTAGATGCACATGCATGGTACCTGTGGACTACTCTTTTGAGTAGATCTTATTATTTGTGTTCTTCCCATATTTCGGGGACGAAACATGCTTAGGGGGGTGGAATGTTATATACCTAGGGGGGATAATATGGGGTGCCAAGGGAGGTACCCAAGGTAATAATGTAATAATGGGATGGGCCATAGTAATAAATAAGGTGGTTAACCCATATCATGTAAGGGACCACAAGTAGTTAGTAATAATGTAATGGTCCCATGGTATTAGTCGAGGGTATGAGGGAACCATGGTAATGATCCATGGTATTGTATGTATGAGGCCTATATAGAGGCTAGAGACTCCACGTCAAGAAATATTGTCAAAGATTATTGTATGAGCAAGCATATGGCTTGTGGAGTGTTCTCCTTCCTTAAGGAGTGAATGTATGGTGTTGCCTTACTTTAAGGGTTTGATAATAAAGAAGCATTTCTATCTTATTTCTTGGGTTTATTTCTATTGTCTTATATTTTCATATCAGATCTATTATATTTTAGGGTTAGATCTACAACAAGTGGTATCAGAGCTATATTTCCGGGTTATATCTACAACAAGTGGTATGTTGTGTAGTTGAATATAGGTCAGTTTGATATTGGTCACTTATAAAAATAGCAATAGTGAGGCACAACCTCTCACCATTTCATCCAAATGCAATGATGTTGAAATGTTGGATGACAATGACTTAAGGAGAAGCACAAAGATATAGAGGAACTCTGATTTAAAGAAAGATAGAAAGAAAGACAAATTCAATGGCATCTTCCCTTGATTCAGACTATGAAGACCTCTTAATTCTGACTATGGAGACAACAAAATACGGATTGTAGAAGCATAAAAACTTGGTGTTGAACATTTGGTGTGTGGTTATTTGAAGTCTGTTTGGAAGCATTGAAGTGGAACATCTTTAAGGTTTATACTTGAAGCATTTTGAGAGAGTCCTCTTTTTGGAGTGGCATTCAAAACCATGTTGGAGCAGGCATTGTTGCCCACAGTTGAGCATTGTTAAAATAAAAATTTAAAGCTCTGTTTGAGACATTTTTGGAGCAGCATTGTTGAAGACAAAATGAAGTATTTTTTGAGACATGAAGAGGGGATAATGTGTTCGATGAAGATAAGGCGTCAATCTTTCTATCTTGAGCAAAAAGAAGAGCACCATGACAGGGGGAGTAACATACCCATGAAGATCTACTATTCATGAAGAAGAGAAGCAGCTTGATAGGGGGAGTTTTTGGGCACCCCATTTTCCATTGATGTCAAAGGGGGAGAGAATGTTGAAAATGAAAGCATATTGTCATCAATGACAAAGGGGGAGATTGTTAATCAAGGTTGTCATTGATGTCAATATGGAAGTGTTTGTGATGGAAAATTCTTGTGATACATGATGTTGCCATTGATTCATAATGCTCATAGTGATGAAAGTTTGATATATGATTATATGATAAGATGGAGGACCCAAGTGGATTGAATATATATATATATATATATATATATATATATATATATATATATATACATAGAAGCAATAGACCCAAGGAGGAAATCCATCAGGGAAGCCATTGGAAGTCAAGAACAAGAGTCATCAAAGAAGAGCTATCAGAAGTCAAAGAAGAGCTATCGGAAGCCATCAAAGAATAGCGATCGGAAATCCACAGGAAAGACAAGCCAAGAGTAAGAGTCGAAAGGAAGAAAACAATGGAGGAGCATTGCAGACCCGATGGTTATGTTATAATACACATTTATTGAAATATTGCATCCACTGCATCACGAGTCTTTAAGCCTTGTTACACTGAAATCCTCGATTTCGATATGAATTGCGGACCGATGGTCCCTAATTAATATCGCATCCATCGTATCAGAACCTTCACAAGTTATGAAGGGTTGTCACGTTAAAATTCCGATTGCGATATAATATGCTGTTAATTTTAGGTATGTTCTATGCTTAGAGCAATTTATTTCAATTTTCACAGTTAGCTCAATATCTTTTCCAGATTAGCAATCACATCAACATTAAAGTAAACTGTAGATAGAAAATAAACATAAATTGCAGAAGACAAGCCAAGACAAGAGGACACAAGATGTGGCGCTAGCCAGGGACAAACACCAATGTGGGAAACCCTTGATCAATTCTTCTTATATGTTCTTCAATAGTTCAACAGAGAGAGAGATAGTACGTTTACAATAGAAGTCAACACTTTGACTTATCTAGATATGAGCATAGATCATCTCTAAGAAGATGATATATGAGATTAGTTGAAGACTTGCTGCTTCAACTGATTCTCCAAGGTGATTCCTTCACCTATTATTGTGCTGCATTTCGTCATCATGCTGCACCTCACCATGCTGCACCATGCTGCACCCATCATCACTATGCTGCATCTCATCATGCTTCATTAATCATGACTGTACCCATCACTGTACTGCATTTTGTGCCATTGCTACACCATGTTGCCATACTGACCTATGTGCTGGTTGCATCTTGCTTTCTTGTTGTCCCTAGCATGCTTGTTTTCCTTTGCATGCTTGTTGTTGCATGCTAGCTATCCCTTTCATGCTAGTTGTAACATTGCATGCTTGGTGTATTTGTTGCTAAGTACCATACAACTGTCCCAATGTTAGATAGTTTCCCCTTGCATGCTTCTCTCCTTTGGAGACAGATGCTTAGGCTGTTTCGGCGATTTCAGCTGTTCCCGACAGTTCCGATAATTCCGGCTATTCCCGACAGTTTCGACTTTTTCCCTCTACGTCATCTTTCCTGGCTGTTCCAGCTATTCCTAGCAGTTCCCAATAGTTTTGATTTCTGCCCTTTGCGTCAACTTTCCCGGGTTTTCCGGCAATTCCAGCAATTCTAGCTTTTCTCGGTAGTTCTGGCAATTCTAGCTTTTCCTGGCAGTTTCGGAAATTTCGGCTATTCCTGGTAGTTCCGATAATTCCGACTATTCTCGGCAGTTTTGGCAATTTCGACAGTTTCGGCTTTTCCTGGTAGTTCCGGCAATTCCCAGCAGTTCTAGCAATTCTGGCTTTTCCTAGCAGTTTTGACAGTTTTAGCTTTTCTCAGTAGTTCCAACAATTCCGGCTATTCTTGGCAGTTCTGGCAATTCTGGCAGTTCTGGCAGTTCCGACAGTTCCAGCAATTCCAGTAGTTCCAACAATTCCGGCAGTTCCGACTTCTTCCTTTTGGATTACGGCAGCATCTCTCCTCCTACTAAAACCCAAAGATAAGTTGAGAGGAAGAGATCCCAAGTGTGTTGAAATGACTTGAAGGCCATCTCTATTTATACTAAAACATTGAGCACAAGTGGGGTTTATTTGGTTGTTGGCCGACCTTGACGAATTGTCCCATAACACAAATAAATTCATATCTCCATGAATACTTATCGGAATCGAATGATCTTTAGATCAATCCTACACCTCTCCATGAGAGGGATCCAAGAAAAATATTAGCTTCCATTAATAAGATGACCCACATGGAGTTTGGCCCTAGTTGCCAATTTTAACAGATGCAGAGCCAAACAGTTTATGGTAACAACCCTAATGTAATATCTCATCCGCCTATCGGAACTTTCATATCGCAAGTCATAAAGGGATGTTACATTCAAATCCTCCGATTTTTATGGTGTTGCGGACCCACTGCACCATTATAACATGACTTAATGTAATATCACATCCGTAGTATCACGAGTTTCAAAGGAATGACGTGTAAAATCTCCAATTGCGATAAGGTTGTGGACTCGACAATTTATCAAAATAGGTTTAATATATTGGATTTCAGAGATCTGTGGTTTGTGCTTTTTGAGTGTTTGATCGGAGAATCCACAGTAAGAGAATTTTTACACCAACGTTTCGAATCCCAAATGGGATCCATCATCTTTCTCTTAACCCTGATGATGGATCCCATTTGGGATTCGAAACTTTGGTGTAAAAATTCTCTTACTGTGGATTCTCCGATCAAACACTCAAAAATGTTTAATATAATATCGCATCTGCTCCATCAGAAGTAGGGGCATCGACAATGTAATATTGGAATATAGAGCATCTGCACACTTGTAAAACCTCTCATTTTCAATGAAAGTTGCGATTGCGATATTAAAGGAATGACATGGAATGTGGGACCTCCAATATGGGTATAGCCTCTCCTATGTGATTTCTGCAAATACCAAAGTTTATGTTATAAATGACGAATATTAAAAAATGCCCCTCCGATATATTTTCTTAATATGAAACCTCATAAGTCGGTATCTCCTCCCAATAAATGTGTCTTTTGGTTATTGGTGAGAGTTGTATAAATACAAGTTAAAACGCTTCACTTCAAGTAGGCGAATCTGGGATCTATCATAGAGAAGGAGTGACAGTTCACAACTTGTGAACTTGAAGGAACAGAGAATAAGGAAGCTGAAGGTTGAGCGGAAAAGAAGGAAGCCGAAGGTCAAGTGGGAACAGAAGGAATCTGAAGGTGGAGCAGGAAAATAAATTCTTCTGACTAGGTTAATCTTTGAAAGGCTCGAACCTGTAATGAATTAATCCATAGAAGTGCAGACCATGACAATCACTCCTCTGAAGCAGTCACTTCTGAAGTAGTCACTCCTGGAGCTGTTACTCCCGAAGCAGTCACTCCTGAAGCAATTACCATGATAGTAAGAACAAAGGCTCGAAACATAGAATTATTTTGTGGAGACATTGAGGCTTAGCGTAGTCTATTAAAGATATCTTGTTAAAAAGCTTCAACAAATATTGGAGACATTATTGAAGATCATGATGCATTGTTGAAATCATCATGAGGTGACTTTGCAGACTTAGTTTAGGTAACATGAAGAACAATGGAGACTCCTTCATGTGAAGACACAATTGTCATTGATAATGTCACTTGGAGATGTGTAGCATAAAGATTACAATGAAGCTGAAGATTGACAAGGCTCGGTGAAGAAGACCTAGGGAGCCGTGAAGTACAACCAAACATACCTTGATAAAGTAAAGCTATAGGGTTGGAGCCCTTGGGGTTGGTGCCTCAGAATTAACAAGGTTGGTGCTTATAAGGATAGGGTTGGAGCCCTAGAGGATCAGAGTCCTCAAGAATCTAGGTCGGTGCCTGAAGAAAAGATAAGGTTGGAGCCTTAGAGGCTAGGAGTCCTCAATGGACCAGGTTGGTGCCTATATCAGAGAAAGGTTGGAGCCCTAGAGGTTGGTTCCTCAAAGTGATAAGGTTGGAGACTTGGGAAGTCGAAGTTGGTGCTTGGAAAAATATAGGTTGGAGCCTCAGATATTGAAGATTGGTTTCTTCATTTAGGGTTGGAGCCCTTCACAAATATTGTACTTATTTATTAAGATTAATAAAAGTATTTATTCTTATTTTTCATTTTGTGTTCTAATTATAAGTGATCTAATGGTAAAATTAACAATTGAAAAGGAACACTGATTCACCCCCCTCTCAGTATTTCCAACAATTGGTTTTAGAGCCAGTACCTTCACTCAAAGCCTAATAGCTTGAAGGTTGATCACTAGAACACAAATGGCGAAGCCAAGGGAGAAAGTCTCCAATCCTCATAAAAATGTGTCTCCCTCAACCACTGAAATTGAAGTCAATCAATTTGTGAAGGCTCCATTATTCAATGGAAACTTTGATATATGGGAAGAAAGAATGAGGAATTTCTTAAAGACTCAAGGTATTGAAGTATGGAAATCAGTGATTGCTGATAGCATGCTGGATGGAGAATCGAAGGAGTACAATGCAAAAGAAATAAAGGTAATCTTGAATGGACTACAAGATTCTATAAAGAACAATTTAGGAAAGTGTTTGTTAGCAAAGGGTATATGGGACAAACTTCATGAACTTCACTCAAAAGGAGCATTGACCATGACCACTAGTCAAGAAGATGAAGAAAATGAAAAATATTTTGAAGAAGATCTCCTCACTAAACTTATGGCTGCCATGGAAGAGATTATCAGCTTGAAAAAGGAAAAAAAGGAACTTAATAATAAAGCACTAGCTGGTGACCAAGACCAAACAAGGAATGGAGTTGACCTTGTCAAGCTTCAAGTACAAGAAAGGAATGAAGAGCTTGCCAAGCTTAAGGAAGAATTTCAACAAAACAAAAGAAAGCATCATGAAGAAGTCATAACCATGACAAATCAAATGATAAGGCAAAGATACGGGAAGCTCCCTTGTCAAGCGACCTTGAACAAAGGCACAAAAGATTGAACAAACTTGAAGCAGAGATTGGTGAATACAAGGAAGAGGCCACCTCTCCTAAATCTCAGCTAGAAGAAGCAAGAGAGTTAGTACAAGGAGTTGAGAAGACAATGGAAGCATTTTCAATCATAGAAGGATAGGTCGATGAAGAAAAAAAGTAAAGAAACACCATGATATGTCAACTAAAAGAAAAAATGAAGAAATCTTCAAAATGAAGTCAGATATCATCTCCCTTAAAATAAAAGCAAATTAAGCAATACTTATTAAGGAAAAGTTTGAGAAACAATTTTCTAAGAAGAATAATGATGGCGAAAGATTGGAAGAAGGGATTGTCTCCCTCAAGAAAAAGGTTGAAGGAATGGAAAAAATCTTGAAGAGCTCTCAAGCCTTGGATGACATGCTCAACCATCAAAGTCTCCATTTGATAAATTAGGTCTTGGCTATATAGGTGAATCGTCAAGCAAGAATGATAATGCTTCAAACATCAAGAATGTGACGAAGCCAAAAAGAAATGTTGATGCTCCTAGTACCAACAAAGGCAAGGAGAAAGTCAAGACAACTATGGAAGAAATATTACTCCAAGAGGACTTGCAGATGGTGTCAAGAATACAAATGACAATGAATATCATCAAAGAATCTCAAGGCAGAAAGAATTCAAAAGTACATCAAGGAAATCTCCATCTCCCAGGTACCAAAGTTTATTTCTTAGTTATTGTTATGCTTGTACAAACTTTGGACACATGGCAAAAGATTGTAGGGCATATCACAAAGATAGCTATTATGGTCCCCGACAATCTCTGAGAAGCAATTTTGTAGGAAGAAATCATGAATTCCTATTCATGAACAACATAGAATGCTTCAAGCGTCATAACATTAGTCATATGGCACGTGATTGTAACTTGAATTGGGCTCCTACACAAGTTATAACCATGCCAGAGAAGAAAGTCACACAAGTATGGAGAAGAAAGCAAATACAATCTGAAAATCTCCTTAACTCTCCAGCCAACAACACATGTTGCTGACTTGATAAACATATCCTTGATATTCCGAGTGTTTGATAATGGGATTCTACCAAAAACAGACCGAGCATACAATTAGGGGGAGCTTGTGATTCTTGATCATTATTACAGAAGCTGTCCGTGAAATGGCCCTTATGTAATCCTTGATGAGCTATATTGACAATCATTGTTTGATGGATCATTTCTCAGGAATATTCGTTTGAAAGAACATGATCTCTTAACTATCCAATGGATTTTTGTTGAAGATGTTTTTTTTCACTTGATCACTACGCAGAAATTGGAGCTGTAGAGAAGGCTATCTAATGCTAATAAGGCAAATAACTATGTTGCTGTTATTACAGAAGTTGAATGACTCGACTCTGGGATATGATGTGAGAACAGGGAAATTGTGGACACAAATAGAGGCAACCTTCAAACAAACAGATACATCTGGGAATGGAGCTTGAATGTTTTTGTTCACTAAACAAGAAAGAGCAGTTGGAAGCATCTAACATAATTGAAGCATTGCAAAAAGTTGTCAATCAGTAGAAAGAATTTAAAATGACAAACAGATATTGGATATCAAAATCTGTTAGTGGAGATAACTTGTAGATAATTTTACAAGACCACAAGGAAAAGATGGCTCATCAAAAGGACTATAGAAAGGAGAATGTTGTGCAGTCAAATATAGCTCAGGTTGATACTGGTCACTTAGAAAATTAGCAACAGTGAGGCACAACCTCTCACCATTTCATCCAAATGCAATGATGTTGAGATGTTGGATGGCAGTGACTTAAGGAGAAGCAAAAAGATACAAAGGAACTCAAATTTAAAGAAAGATAGCAAGAAAGACAATTTCAGTGGCATCTTCTCTTGATTCGTACTATGAATACCTCTTAATTTTGACTATGGAGACAACAAAATACTAATGGTAGAACCATAAAAACTTGGACTTGAACATTTGGTGTGTGGCTATTTGAAGTTTGTTTTGAAGAATTGAAGTGGAGCATCTTTAAAGTTGATACTTGAAGCATCTTGAGAGAGTCCTTTGTTTTGGAGTGGCCTTCAAAACCATGTTGGAGCAGGCATCGTTGCCGACACTTGAGCATTGTTAAAAGCAAACTTTAAAGGTATATTTGGGACATCGTTGGAGCAACACTGTTGAAGCCAGAATGAAGTAGTTTCTGAGACATGAAGAGGGGATAATGTGCTAGCCGATGATAAGGCAACAATATTTCTACCATGAGCAAAAAGAAGAGCACCATGATAGGGGGAGTAACATACCCATGAAGATCTACTATTCATGAAGAAGAGAAGCAGCTTGACAGGGGGAGTTCTTGGGCACCCCATTTTCCATTGACGTCAAAGGGGGGGGGGGAGAATGTTAAAAGGGCAAAGGTTGTCATTGATGTAAATATGGAAGTGTTTGTGACGGAAAATTCTTGTGATGCGTGATGTTGCCATTGATGCCCATTGATCATAATGCTCATAGTGATGAAAGTTTGATATATGATGATATGATAAGATGGAGGACCCAAGTGGATTATGATATAGTTATATATATATATATATATATATATATATAAATAGAAGCAATAGACCCAAGGAGGAAAGTGGATTGAATATATATATACAGACATAATAGAAGTAGTAGACCCAAGGAGGAAAGCCATCAAGGAAGCCATTGGAAGTCAAGAATAGGAGCCACCAAAGAAGAGCTATCAGAATCCATCAAAGAATACCCATTGTAAATCCACAGGAAAGCCAAGCCAAGAGTAAGATTCGAAAGGAAGAAAACAACGGAGGAGCATTGCAGACCTGATGGTTCTGGTACAATACGCCTTTATTGAAATATCGCATCCACCACATCACGAGTCTTTAAGCCTTGTTACACTAAAATCCTTGATTGCGATATGAGTTGCGGATCTGATGGTCCTGTTGACCACTACGTGTCAACGACCCATAGCAGTACACCCCATTTTTTTGCAAAAAGGATAGCCCCTAATTGATGTGTTCGTGCGGTACAACTATCATCATCAGTTTCACTTCCAAGATGTTATGTAAACCCTTTCTACACGTGTATAATGGAAATAATCTTAGCAGATTTGTGTCATGTATGTAATTGCCTAGGTAAACCTATTTTTTTGGTGACGATCTACATTCTGGGCGGTTTTTTGTCTCACTGATCCATTCTTAGATGGTCAGCAAAGTTTTCCTTCTGTCTTACCCCCAAGCCAAAATGGATTTTGTCATTGGGATCTTAGGCGAGTCCTAGTGTTCTAGATCGAGTGTATGTAAAAGTGATTTGGGAATAACCCTAACTATTTGGTTAGGTTATTTTATTTAAAATTTCTTAGTCTACTAGATTATATTTGTGTCGTAGAAATGGGTAGTCTGTGAGGGTCTATTTCAAATGGGTTTTCCCCTTTGTGATATAAAATATTATGAAAACCATGATGTAAAGTGTCTTGAGGGTTTGAAAAATAATTTATCCCCTCATAAGTTAAATTAATTAAATTTTCTGCCAAAAATTTAATTAAAGTCTGAAGCCATAAATTTAATTAATTCTAGGTCCTAGGTAAATTTAAATTCTCCGAAGGAAAATTTGTTGGTCCTTAAAAATTAAATTTTAAGAGGTCTGGGGATTAAGGTAAATTAATTATTTTGATAAATTTTAAGCCTTTAATCCCTGGGGTTAAGTCAAAGTCAAAATTTTGGGGAAATTAATTCAAAAATTTAATTTTTGAATTAATTAAATTGCATTTAATTGAAAAATTCGAATTTCCCCAAATATTTAAATATTTCGACAGATGAGATTAAAAGAAACTTTAATATTCATCAATGATCGAGATTGCTTTGACGAGATTCACTCGAACTAGCCGTTGGAGGATTTATCTTTAAATAGGAAGTCATTTGTCAGTCGAATCATCCGACCTTTGAGTCGTGTGCTACGTGAAAAGCTCTCATGTAATTTTTTTCGGATAATAAAGGACTTTGGGGTTAATTTTCGCCAGTGTTATTATTCATAGAAATATTGTAAGATGTTTCGTTTTTCATGCGTAATTTTTTTTAGCGATTGATAATAGCTTCTGAAGAGAGATTTGAGTACAATTATCTTGCTCAGTCACTAGGGTTTGAATAATAATCTAAATTCTGAACGTAATAGCAGGTATCTCTATTTGTATGAGTTTTATAATTGTTTTCTTGCACTATTTTGATGGTTAATTGAGTTTTGTAGGAAAGTGTTGATTTTTAGATCATTGGGCGTTCGGGGAAGTTTTCAGTTAGACCAGCCAACTCCCGATCCGTGTTTTCTGAAGAGCCCAACTTAATTTGATTCCGAGTTTATCATAAGATTTCTTTATTATTGGTGGTGCATGAAGGGTTTTGAGCCAAGCACCTCCTTTAAAATTAAAAAAATTTATTTTTTTATGTGTGAATTTGATAAATTTGGCAGTTGAGAGCCTTAGATTATCAGATTTGGAAGCGGAGTTGGACACATACTCCTCATATCTGATAGATCTTCCATTCCTATGCATAGAATTGTAAAATTATTTTTTGGTTTTCTTACTTGGGTTTTTCTGGGTTTTAGTTTTTATCATTGTATATATCGTTTGAGTGTTTTATTGTTGTTGTGCAGCTATAAATTTGAGGAAGAAACATGTGTAGAGTCCAGATCTAGGCCACAGAGGGTAAGATCTGGAACTCTAAGGTTTTATTTGCATAATTTCGCAGGAATATTATTCAGCGTTTTGCAGTCCAAGGGTTTTTGTTTTTTTGTTTTTTTGTTTTGTTTTGTTTTGTTTTGTTTTTTTTTTTTTTTTTAATCTGGAAAATTTTATAAGGGTTTCAAATGAATATGAAGCAGAAGGATTTAACATTTTAATAAGAATTTCTAGGGTTTCATTCTTCAATTTCATTTTTTTTAAAAGCCCTTGTTGCCATATCTCTCTGCCTTCATTTTCCTCACTAATCCTTCACATTGTCTGTTCTTTCTTCTTTGCTACACGTTTTCCCCATTCATTCTACCCGCAACATCCTTCAAACCCTTTGAAAATCCCTTTCTTCTACAATCCTCTTCTCTTTCCGCGTCCATCAAACCTCCAACCATTGCCTTGACATATGTCCTTTCTTTCACTGCCAGCCCGCGAGCTCTGCTCCTCGCATATTTTTGCCCTCATCCGCTGCCGTCTCTTCCTCTGCCGCCATCAAGCCTTTCAACCTACACCTGCTAACCCTTCGCGACTCTCCTGACGCTGTCATTCTCTCCATTCTGTTGTTGGACCTGTAGATGCACAGAACAAACACATTTCGCCTTTTTTTTATTTGACTTTACATGAGTTAGGTTAGGTTTGGTTTTTGTTGTTTTAGTATTTTGGTTTGGGTTAGTTTCGATTTCAACTTACTTCGACTTTCTGTTTTTTATTTTTTAACTTTGTATTGTTACAATTTAGGTTTGTTTTATTTTATTTTTTAGATTTGGTTAGTTCTCATTTCTTTTGGTTTTAATTTGATTTTTGTTTCTACTTTCTGTTTCATTTGATTTATTTTTTATTTTGATTTTTATTTTTTTACAAAATTAAAAATCATAAAATTTCTAAAAATAATTTAAAAAAAAAATCTAAAACATTTAAAAAATCTAAAAAAAATTATTATTATTATTATTTTGTGACTTTGGAATTGAGGATAAAATAAATTAAAAATGGATTTGCGGTTTCACATTTAATATTTTAATGTGGCCTATGGCCCATTAAAATTTTAAGTTTTAACCCTTTAATTCATTTTAATTCCATCACATTAAAAAGATTTTGATTTCTTCATTCAACTAATTACCTAAGGAATAATTAAAATTC
The DNA here is from genome assembly GCA_000404065.3 of Pinus taeda. Classification (NCBI taxonomy): domain Eukaryota; kingdom Viridiplantae; phylum Streptophyta; class Pinopsida; order Pinales; family Pinaceae; genus Pinus; species Pinus taeda. The sequence continues at coordinate 140,923 of APFE030534716.1, read as the reverse complement.
TATTTTAAAGTTCATTGGTGTTATTTGGTGATTAAATGGAATTTTCATGATTTTTCTATGTTCAAGGTGTGATAAATGTTTTAAATCATATTCATTATTGGAGAAAGATAATTTTGCTAGATTATCCTGCATGTTAAAGTTTTGAGCATTTTTACATTTAATTGTTCATGATCATCGCTTTGCCACATTATAAATTGCTCTAGATGACATCATTTATTTAGTATTTGGTTAATTCAACATAAAGGCACTACTCTATAATCATTTCTATCTTGTGGTCATGTCTTTGTTACATTAGCGTTTAATATATTCATCTGAGTTAATCAAGGCTCATTTACATTTGTCAAGTTGTCCATGTTTAAGTCTCCTAGAGCCTGTATTCCACAAGTTTTTCTCATTCATTCACCTTGGGGACTACCCCTCTTGACTTATCTAGGAGAAAGTCTAAATGGAGTAAGGATTAGAGTGAAAACCCTTACTCTGAGCATTGTCATAGTGCCTAGACACATTGTGTGACAACATGTCCCATTATAACAGGCCCTAATTAATATCACATTTTCCATATCAGAACCTTTGCAAGGTATGAACGGTTGTCACGTTAAAACTCTGATTGCGATATAATATGTAGACCCGAACAATTTATGGTAACAACCCTAATGTAATATCACATCCTCCTATTGGAACTTTCATATCACATGTCATAAAGGGATGTTACATTCAAATCCTCTGATTGTGATAGTATTGCTGATCCACTGCACCATTATAACATGACTTAATGTAATATCGCGTCCGCAATATCGCGAGTTTCAAAGGAATGACTCATAAAACATCTAATTGCAATAAGGTTATGGACCCGACAATTTATCAAAATGGTCTTAATATAATATCATTTCTGCTCCGTCAGAAGTAGGGCATCGATAATGTAATATCGGAAGAGAACATGTGCACACTTGTAAAACCTCTGATTTTCATTGAAGTTGCGATTGCAGGATTAAAGGAATGACATGGCATGTGGCGACCTCCAATATGGGTATAGCCTCTCCTATGTGATTTCTGTAAATAACAAAGTTTATGTTATAATTGATGAATATTAACAAAAGGCCACTTTGATATATTTTCTTAATATGCGGCCTCATAAGTCGGCCTCTCCTCCCAATAAACCTATCTTTTGGTTATTGGTGAGACTCGTATAAATACAAGTTAAAATGCTTCACTTCAATTAGGCGAATCTGGAATCTATCATAGAGAAGAAGTGACAGTTCACAACTCGTGAACTTGAAGGAACAAAGAAGAAGGCAGCTGAAGGTTGAGCGGAAAAGAAGGAAGCCGAAGGTCGAGTGGGAACAGAAGGAAGCTGAAGGTGCAGCGGGAAAAGAAATTCTTCTGACTGGGTTAATCTTTGAAAGACTTGGACATGTAATGAAATTATCCATAGAAGTGCAGACCACGATAGTCACTCCTCTAAAGCAGTCAGTCCTGAAGCGGTCACTCCTGAAGCAGTTACTCCTGAAGCAGTTACTCCTAAAGCAGTCACTCTTGAAGCAATTACCACGATAGTAAGAACAAAGGCTTGAAATAGAGAATTTCTTTCTGGAGACATTGATGCTTAACGAAGTATATTAAAGATATCTTGTTGAAAAGATTCAGCAGATCTTGGAGACATTATTGAAGATCATGATGCATTGTTGAAATCATCATGAGGTAACCTTACAGACTCAGTTTATGTAACATGAAGAACAATGGAGACTCATTCATGTGAATACACAGTTGTCATTGATAACGTCACATGGAGACGTGTAGCATGAAGATTACAGTGAAGCTGAAGATTGACAAGGCTTGGTGAAGAAGACCTAGGGAGTCATGAAGTACAACAAAACATGCCTTGATAAAGTAAAGCTATAGGGTTGGAGCCCTTGGGGTTGGTGCCTCAAAATTAACAAGGTTGGTGCTTTGAAGGATAGGGTTGGAGACCTAGAGGATCAGAGTCCTCGAGAATCTAGGTAGGTGCCTGAAGAAGAATATAGGATTGGAGCCCCATAGGATAGGAGTTATCAACAGACCAGGTTGTTGCCTGTATCAGAGAAGGGATGGAGCCCTAGAGGTTGGTGCCTCAAAGTGACAAGGTTGGAGCCTTGGGAAGTCCAAGTTGGTGCTTGGAAAAATACAGGTTAGAGCCTGGGAGACTAAAGATTGGTGTCTTGATTTAGGGTTGGAGCCCTTCACAAATATTGTACTTGATTTATTAAGATTAATAAAAGTATTTATTCTTATTATTCATTTTGTGTTCTGATTATAAGTGGTTTAATTTGTAAAAGTAAAAATTGAAAAGGAATATTGATTCACCTCCCCTCTTAGTATTTTCAACAGAAACTTTGTTAACAATTGTTATGAAAGTATAAATACCTAGAAGTATTGTTTAGTTGCTTCATTTAGAGTAGTGAAGCTACTTTTGGGTCTCCTTGAAGAATGAGTTTCCATAGTGAGATCATATTTGACTCCAATTTTTCCAATTGATAGGCATTGGTCTTAAATCCTTAGTGATCACATTTAACTTGAAAAATCATTTCTCCTTTGACCTCTTTTCCTCATCCCTTTAAGGATAAGGAGGCTTGTCTAGGGCTTGGTGCGAAATTCATTAGGGGAGGGTGTTTTGAAATTCGCTTGGATAAAACTCTTCCTTAGTGTCCCCTCTAGTGATCCTCAAGTTTTTGTGGATTTCCCATAGTGGAATATCTGGGAATTTGATTCCCTAGCCATCACATCAAGAGGGAACCCTAGAAGTTAACCTTTTAACTTAGGGATTCTTTGAAGGCATGTGCTTTAGTACTTATTGAGGTAAACCTTGCATCTCCTTTTCTCCTGTCTACCTTGACCATGGATGAACTCATATGTCACTAAATATCTCAACCCTAGGTATCCCGTAGCCTTTTTTCAAGGGGTTTTTTGTGGAAATTCTTACTAGATACTCCCAAAGGCCACACATTTGTTGAACCTTTCCATTGAATGAGCCACCTTCCCTCACTTCAAACCTACTATAGATACATATCTATCATAAGTGAGTCATATTGGGCGTTCTACCATTCGTGAAAATTCGAGAAGAGTAGGGAACTTAGGTTGTGGTGACAATGGGCCTTTGTCTTAGGTTTTGTTGTGCCCTCTAGTTTTTGCCTCTTTATAATGAATATTATTTTGTGCAACAAAAGGTACCTAACCCACAACTTGTCATAAAAATATTTGGACACTCTCTAAGAGTGATCAATCCTCAAATCTCAATCAAGACTCACTCTCTCAGAGTGATCGGTCCTCAAATATCAAGGCCTATCACTAGGCCAAAATGCTGAGATACTAACACAAGTAGTAGGAAATCACTCACCCCTCTTGAGAAGCACTTTGGGCCTAGAACTCACTCAACCCTCCTTGGTGAGTGATCAAGTATAAATGTTGAAAGAGCTCACTCAACCCTTCCCGGTGAGTGATTGAGTCTAGATGCTAAAGAGCCTCACTCCACCCCTTCCTTGGTGTGTGATTGGGTCCATATGCTAAAATGCTTCACTTCACCCTTTCTTGGTGAGTGATTGGGTCCAAACCTTACTCAACCCTTCATGGAGAGTAATTGGGTCTCCTCGTCGAGAGACACTCACTCAACCCCATTTGGTGAGCACTCTGGGCCTCTTGGACCATTCTCCCTATTGGGAGAAATTCCATCCATGCTATTGTCATATCAACACTCCCTCTCAATGAGATGGGTAATCTCCACAAGCCCCAACTTATCTATGAAGTACATGAACTTCTCTCTGGGCAACGACTTCATCAAGACATCAATTGTCTAATCATCATTGGATATGTACTCAAGTCATATTTCTCTCGTTTGTACCATACAAATGTAATGGTACTTGATCTCAATATGCTTCGACCTATCATCAAACACATGATTTTCTAAAAGCTTCACACAACTTTGATTATCATAGTGTATCATGGTTGGTTCTAGCTCTTGGTTGAACAATCTTGCAAAAACCTTTCGAAACCACACTGCTTTTATACATGCTTCATTGGCTGCAATATATTTTTCTTCTACAGTGCTAAGTGTGACAAATCTCTACTTCTTTCTCATCCAACATATCATAGTAGAGCCCAAACTAAAGCATACCCCTGAAGTAATCTTCCTGTCATCAACACTTCTTGCCTAGTCAACATATGTACATCCGTGAAGTTGTACATCCTTGTTTATGAAAAATGTCAAACCATAGTTCACAGTACCACATAATATCTCAAAATGTTCTTTGTTGCAATCTAATACTCATGTCTAGGTTCAACTTAGAATTGACTCAATGTAGTTATTACAAATAAAGTGTCTAGCATCGTGTTAACCAAATACATCAACAATCCAGTCAATTGCTGCTACAAAGATGGATCTACCAATTTGGATTTAGAGCCTCTTAACTTCTTCAAGTTAGTCACCAAGGGAATAGCCATGGATTTACAGATCATCATGTAAAATTTCTGAAGGATCTCAATAACATACTTTCCTTGACCATCACCAGGTTTCTACCATAATTCCAATCCCAAGTAATAATGCATCAAATCAAAATCCTTCATATCAAATTTAGAAGCCAACTGCTTCTTACATTGAATAATAAGAGGCTCAACACTTGTCAAAAACAAATCATTAACATGTAACAATAGAATCATAGGTGCATTCTTCACAACCTTAAAATAGAGGTTTGGATAAAAATCACTCTTAGTAAATCCCAGTCCCATCAGATAGTTATTGATTTGAGCATACCAATATCTTGGGGCTTGCTTAATTCCATGCAAGGCCTTCTTTAATTTGCAAACATGAGATTCCTTTCCATGCACCTCAAAACCTTGAGTTTTCTCTATGTACACCTCTTCCTCAATCACGCCATTAAGGAAAGTAGTCTTCACATCCATCGTATGTAAATTGCATCCCAACGAAGCAACAAGAGAAATAATAGATCTAATGGAGATGGACCTGGAAACTGGAGCATAGGTCTCATTATAATATTCTCCCTCTTTTTGGGAGAACCCTCTAGTCATGAATCTCACCTTATATTTGTCAATACTTCCATCTACAACATGTTTGATCTTGTATATCCACTTGGAAGTCACCACTGACTTCCCTTCTGACCTTGGCACAATTTCCTAGACATCATTCTTCTTGATAGATTGGTGTTCTTCATTAATGGACTCCTTCCATACTTGTTGGCTAGCTTCTTCTTCATAATTGGAAGGATTTGAATAAATAAGGTTAGTCATAATAGCTGCATAGCTAGAAAACCTTTCTTAATTTCTATGGATGTGCCATTAGGAGTTGCATGTCCTTTTTCTTCTTCCAATGTGGATCTAATCCATGCTAGTTTATTTCTTATTTCTGGAACAACAACTGATTCTACTGGTTCACAAGGCCTTTTTGGCTCTTCAGGACATTCTATAGAACTCGAATGATATTCCTTCAAAGCTTCATGCTTTACTTTATCACAAGAATCCATGGAAACTTCCTTAGACTTCTAATATACAACTTTCTCATCAAAAGTGACATCTTAGCTAACCTCAATATGTCATTGCTCTGGAATGTAGATTCTATAGGCCTTTGATGATTCACTGTAACCAACAAATATGCCTTTATTTCTTGAAGGTTCTAGCTTGTTCCTTTTATTCTCAGGAACATGAATGTAAATAGGGCAACCAAATATTCTCATATGTCCAACCTCTGGCTTTCATCGAAAGAACGCTTCTTCATGAGTCATATATTCCAGAATTCAATGAGGACTTCTATTCTGAATGTATATCATTGTCAATGATGCTTCTCACCATAAGAACATCAAAAAATCCCGATCATGCATCATAGCCTTGAAAAATGCTTTAATGGACTTGTTCTTTCTTTCTACCACACCATTATATTGTGGATTATAGGGAACACTCAACTCCCTATTAATCCCAAATTTCTTACAAAAAGCAACAAGTTCTTTCGAGGTGTATTTTCCTCCATTGTGAGATCTCAAAATCATGTTCTACTTATCTGTCAAGTTTTCCACTTAAGCTTTGAATTCTTGAAACTTAGTGAAGACTTCATCCTTGGTATTCATGAGATAGATCCATGTTTTGCGAGAGAAGTCATCAATAAACATAACACAGCGTAATGAACCTCCAAGTGGTCATGCGTCAAACCACATACATCAGAGTGAATCGAATCTAAAACTTCTTTAGATCTATTTTCACCGCTTGCAAATGGTTTCTTAATGTCCTCTCCAAGTTTAAAGCCTTTACAAACAACCTCATGATCTATTTGCAATTCAGGAACACCTGAAGCTGTTTGATTCAATTCAAGTACTGCTCTATAATGAAGGTGGCCATATCTTCTATGTTGTAGTTCACTTGGAACGATTTCATCATGTACCAGGGCTTGAGTTGGTTGACTCGCGAGCCTATACAATCTTCCTTCACGAATTCCAATGACTAGAATTATTTATATTGGAGCCTTTGGGACAAAAAAGTACTTTTCCATCGAAAAAAGATACTCTATCTCCTTTATCTTCTAAACATGAAATAAAGACTATATTCTTTTTAAAACTTGATACATACAGAACATTGTTAAGATGGACTTGTTCCGAGATTCCAACTCAATGGATGCCTTTCCAACTCCTTTAACTGCATAGTTGTGTTTGTGTCCAAGCTTTACCCTTCGATATTGTCTCTTTTCCATTATGCTAGTGATATTCCCACAATCTCCTGTCATGTGTCTTGAAGCACCGCTATCTACTAGCTATTGAGAAACCAAGTACTAGAATATAGTGATTGATTTCTCTTAACTTGATAATTACTTGTGAATGTTTGTTGGCTTCTTATTACTTATATTATCTCCTTCAACAAGTAATTATACAAATGTGCAAAACATAAATATCACAAAGAAACAAAGAACAACAAAAAGTAGGCTCTAAGCCAAGGCAAAAACCCCACAAGGGGAAAACCCAACAATCCTTCTCTTATAGAATCAGATTAAAATGAGATATCTAGGACCCAAGATCAAGACCAAACACTACCATAAAGACCAAAGTCTCCTCCAACCAAGTCAAAGTCAATGAAAGTCAACACTAGTCAAACCCTTTGAAATATGGTCAAATCACAAAATTTTCGGACCTACAGTGAAGGGCGAATTTTGGACCTGTAATTTTCGCAAAGATTCCACATAACCTTCAAACATGTGAGCAGAAACAAGTTAGGAAACCTGAATTTTATCTCTCCTTTGAGATTCTTCTCTCTTCTTTGACTTAGACTCTTTTTCTTCTTGTTTTGGCATAGAAATTGATGTGATGTATTGATGAATGATTGGTCTTCCAAGAGGTCGTGTTGACTTGTATATATAGTTTTCCAAGAGGGTCGAATAGTTGCCACATAAGCAAATTTGTCCAAGGAGGGTCGACTTGGTCTTGTGTTGACCATTTGAATCAAAATAAAAATGATTTTTCTTTTCTTACAAAATATCCAAATGGGATTTGACTCAATTACATTTCTTCTTAACTCATAATAATTTTTTTGTGACTCTATAAGCATGAAAAATATGCTTTGACAAAAAATAAAATAATAATAATGAATATAATAAATATGTCAATGTTAAAAATATATCTTATTACATAATGAATACCAACACTAATTACATTTTCAACATTCCCTCTTAATTAGGGATGTATTCATAATGACACAACATGATACTCTCAAGTTGAAATATTCATATAAGAAAGGATCTGGATTGATACACACCAATGGTGATTTTCATTATCATAGCCAACATTGTCAAAATTTCAAGGCCTAGGAAAATACGTTTTATCTCTTCACTAGATCAGAGCACAATGCTTGGAGGCATAAATTTGGACACCACTACCTCTCAAGGAACATACCCCATCCGAGTATTCACCAAGTATGCCCTTATAGGACCATTTCCTAATTCATTGTCACAATACTTAACACCGGGAAATCTCGGTCATCAAGACTATTCTTAGCTTAGATCAATGTACTTGACTTACAATGGTTAGTCCTAGTCACAGTACAAATCTTCAAAGAATATCAATCCTAGATGCTTATCAAATCCACCATTATCCCTACTAGTGTTCATGCACTAGGCTTACAACTATTAGTCCTAGCCATAGTATGTGACACATGGAGAACATGGTGCCCACCCTCACTTCCTCTCAACCAGGGATGAGATCCTCACTCCCTCTCAACTAGGGAGGAGACATCCACAAGCCTAAGCTTGTCTGAATAATACCCATCCTCTTTCATAGAAAGGAACATCATCAATACATCAAATACATGCTTTGTCAATGGAGATATACTACTGCTTCATGACTTCATCTTGCATCATGTAATGAACCATTAAGCACTTCGACATTCCTGGTTCTCTGAAGAAGTACATTGGAGATCTATTGAACATGTTTGGCATGGTTGAGTGAAATCCTTTGACTACTCCAATGGAACATAAACTAAAGCTCACATACACTGAAGGAAAAGAATTTGAGGATGCAACGAAGTATAGACATCTCGTTGGAAGTCTTGGCTACCTGACTACTACCAGACCATACGTTTCATTTGTTGGTGGAATCCTCTCCAAGTTTATGCAAAATCCTTGTGAGGGTCATTGGTCTACTACAAAAAGGGTTCTAAAGTACTTAAAGGGAACTCAATACTTTGGACTCAAGTATACACAAGTGGGTGAATTCAACTTGATTCGATACTCTGATTCAGATTTGAATGGAGATAAATAAAATGGAGTATCTACTTCAGGTTATGTTATGAGTCTTGGCTCAAGAGCTGTCTCCTGGAGTTCATGCAAATAATTAGTTCTAGCAGATTCCACAACTGAGGTAGAATATGTGGCAGCAGCTGAAGCAACGAAGGAAATTGTGTGGCTTAGGAAAATTATGGAGGATTTGTAGGAGAAACAAGTGCATTCAACTCCTCTTTTGATTGATAGCACTTCTGCAATAAATTTGGCCAAGAACTCTAAGTTTGATGATCGAACCAAGCACATAAATATAAAATGTCATCTAATTCGACATCATGCTAAGGCTAAGACAATTCACCTACGACATTGTTCCACAAATGATCATATTGTAGACATCTTCACCAAAGTGCTTGGAAGGGAAAAGTTTCAAAGGTTCAGAATGATGCTTGGACTCACCAACATCCCTATAGATTAAGGGGGGGAATGTTGACACCTAATATGAAAGGATTAGGATTATTGAAAATATTGAAAATAGTTTTAGTTATGCAATTAGAGAAAACCAAGAGACCTTGGAATTGGAATCCCAAGAGTCTCTCCACTCATGTATATATTCATGAACTAGTTAATGCAATAAACAATTTAATTCATTGAGTTACTGTCTTGGCCCGACAATAGGAAATTATTGAGTCAATTCGTTCATGAAGATCTATTATTATTGGATTTCTTAATGGAACTTTTTTGAGCTTATCTATTTTTTCTAAATTCATATTTTTGCTCCATGTTTCGCTAGTGTAATATTCATCATATCTTTGTGGCCTGTGGATCCTTGAGCCATAGTGCATTGAATATGAAAGGTTGCATCCCACAATGATGGAACAAAAGAAATTGAAGTGTTATTGATTTGTGATTATATGGTTGATTTTTTATTAGATGGGATGATACTATAAGATATAGTATTATTGTTCAACAAAAGGTCACCTATGACTAAGGGATTGATCCATCCTTCTAGTTAATGGCCTAGTCTTACTATTTTGTTCGTTAAGGTGTATTTTCATTTAACTAGATTGATATTCACTAAATCCCAATTCATCATGAAGTCTTCCATTTTCTATAAAAAAAAAATTACTATGCTTTCACCTATTTTCCCTTTGGTCTTCAATATCACATTAAAAATGTTGAGAAGTGTAACAAAAAAGGCTCAATTTGACTTAGCCTTAGCCAAATTCAGAAAATTGGAAATTTCCACATTAGTAGACAACTTCAAGGTAGTTAACTGAGGCGGAATGGCTCTTGACATTCAATTAGCTCAATAAATTCGATTTAGTGGGCTTGGAGTTTAGTTTGCATGTGTTGATTTCCAATTGTAGCAATCCAGTTAAGTTATTTCCAGTTGTACTTAGTTAAACTAGTTCTAACAGTTAATAGAACTAGCTAGAGGTCAGTTGTGCAGTGGGACAACAATTTAACTGAGAGATAATCCAGTTAATTGATCAATCAACCAAAAATAACTCATGCATCTAAGGAATTTGAATTTCTCAACTGTGGTGGATATTGCAAGGCAATGTAACATCAATTGTAGACTAGTTTGGAGTGTACAAGTGTTGCATGCAATCAATGATCAATCCTTGGGAATTATGCAATCATTTTGGAGGAAATTACTAAAGAATAGGGGCCATTTTCCTCAATATTTGTGCAATGAAATAGGAGCTTAGGTGGTGGAAAAAATTGACTATGTCTGGGTCAGAGCTTCTCATTGATTAAAGAGAACAATTATTCTTTTGCAGGTTGAGCTCAAAGCTAGAGCTAGCAATTGTAATGGATTCTCTATTCATTTGATCAATGAAACTAGGATTAAGGGGTTTTTACCAGTTGGTTTCTCCTAGATACATCTTTGTACTTGTGTATTTGATGGATGCATGCTTGTGAATGTTATTCTAAATTGTGAATTAATTTTTGCAAAGCAATAGAGTAGAATTGTGTCTCTTGATTTAGATTAAATTTCATAAGAAGTTGCAATTATATCACCAAATTTATACATGGCATCAGATCAAGATTCACATTAGAACAAGAATTTCGAAGTTGTTCCTCAGGAGGTTCGAATTTGGAGCTTCAGTGTAGTAGGATTTCCTTAGAGTTGGGAGAATGGCCTTCAATGAACTGAGATTAGAGTATGCCTTGGAAGGCAACTCGAATTCATTTCTTGGAAGGATAGCATGGATGGAATGCTTGATGAAAATGGATTACTGGAATATGTCAAGATAGACATTCCAAAACCAGGATCAGATGATGCCCAAAACCTAGCCGAATGGAAGAAATATGTAGCCAAGGCAAGGAGAATAATCCTAGAGGTAGTGAGATACACATTGTCTCAAATATCCATGGAAAGGAAACTCCTTTCGCAATGTGGAAGGAACTGATTGAGCTATTCAAGAATAGTAGTGACCTTAGAAAAATGGCCCTCAAAGAAAAACTTCAAAACATTAAGATGCAGAAGAATGATACTATTCTATAATATATCACCAAATTTACACAAGTTCGGGATGAGCTTGGAGGGGTTGGTGTGAATGTTCCAGAAGATGACCTGGTGAGCCTAGTTCTTCTAGGCCTTCAAAAATACTGGCATAACTACCAAAACTCGGTGAATAGGAGGGACAAATTACCTAATTAGGAATGCTTATGGTCTTATTTGGTATAAGAAGAAATCAGGCGAAATTTCAGAGATGGAAGTTCATCCAAGAGAGAGTATGAAGAGAATTTTGCATTGGTTGGGAAGGGAAAGAAGGGAAAAGGGAAGAAATCTCAAACCAAATAATATTCCAGCCAAGGGGGAAAGAAGAAAGACTTTTCCAAAATAAAATGCTTCAGTTGTCATGAATTCAGGCACTTGGTATAACGTGTCCGCACAAAAATTCTAGCAAGAAGAAATTAGGAGGAGCAACAGGTGAAGCATTGGCTTCACAGTTCAAGTTAGACTTCACCCTGATCACATGCATGTCCAACACTATGACGGGGAGTGTGTGGTACTTGGACTCAAGTGCCTCACTCCACATGACAGGGTGTAGAGATTTTTTCAATGACTTGGAGGAGAAATATCTCCAGATGCATATTGAGCTTGGGGAAGACATAAGGTATAGTGCTACTAGGATTGGTACAATAACCTTTAAGAGGGATTCAGGATCCCCTCTTTGCCTCAAAGATGTCATGTTTGTACCAAGCCTGAAGAAGAACCTCATCTCTATAGCAGTTTTGGAAGATCATGGCTATGATGTTATTTTTAGTAAAGGGAAAGCCTTTTTGAGACACATAGCTATAGTTGAAGCAGATCACTATTCATGTGAAGAACCTATATAAACCTAACATGGAAGATTGCATTACATTAAGCAATAAGGTAGAGAAAGTGCAGAGTCGAGATGTCGGTGAACTCTGGCACAAAAGACTTGGTAATTTGCACCATGGCACCCTTAAAAGTATGTAGCAAATAACCACTAGCCTCTCTAAAGGATCACTTGAGCAGCAAGGTGTCTATAAGGGTTGTACCTTGGGGAATTATGTAAAATCCACTTTCCATGATCAAGATAGCAAAGAAAATGTAGTCTTGGAGAGATTACACTCTGATGTTTGTGGACCCTTCTCGACAACCTCCACTTCCCAAAATAAATACTACGTTATTTTTATTGATGATTTCTCAAGAAAGTGGTGGATCTTATTCATGTAGAAGAAAGATGAGACATTCTCAAAATTTGTAGAATTCAAGGCACTAGTTGAGAAAGAGACCGACAAGAAGGTGAAGACTCTCAGGAGCGAAAATGTAGGTGAGTATGTTTCAAATGAATTCAAGGAATTTTGTGCCAAAGAAGGAATTCGAAGAGCACTAAAAACTCCCCACAACCCACAATAGAATGGGGTAGTTGAGAGGAAGAATCAGAACATTGTGGGAGTCGCAAGAGCTATGCCACATGACCAAGGTCTTCCACTGCATTTGTGGGTAGAAACAAAATCAAAGTCCTCATCGGATTCTTGGTATGATTAAACTAGAGGAGGCTTTCTCGGGGAGAAAGTTGGATGTGTCTCATTTCAGAATTTGTGGAGCCTTTGTTTACTTCCATGTCTCCAAATATTCAAGGAAGACACTTGATTTGACAACAAAGTTGGGAGTTTTTGTTGGTTACACCACCACATAATTACTGGGTGTACTTACCTTCCTTGAGAATGACAGTTGTGCGAAGGGATGTAAAGTTTGATGAGAAGAAAGAAATGATATGCTCTCTTGAGCAAGAGCTGCAAATCCCACCAGAAGAGGAGCTTTTAGCTCCAAAGGAGGAGCCTTAGGAAATTGTGGAGTAGCCATAAATGGAGGAACATAGAGGATGCAGAGTGGAGACATCCACTCACGCATAACCATCAAGAGAAGGTATAAAGAGAACCAGGGAGGTTGATAGTTTGGTGCAGGATGTGAGGGAGAATGTGGGAGCTCCTTCAAATTTGTGTAGGCAAAGGAAGTCACTTGAGAGGTAGACTGATTACATGGCTCTAATGACTAAGCTTGTAGATACTGAGCCATCCTATTTTGAGGAAGCAATTGAGGAACCATTTTGGGTTGATGTAATGGTGGACGAATATGAATCCATCATGAAGAACAGTATTTGGGAAGTAGTCCCAAGGCCGACATATAAATCAGTTGTGAGTTCAAAATGGATCTTCAAAGTTAAGCATGTAACATATGGAAGCATAGAGAAGTACAAGGCTAGATTTTTCGCCAAGGGATTCCCTCAAGTTGAGGGAACTGACTATGAGGAAACCTTTGCCCCTATAGCAAGGTATTCATCCATTAGATCAATTCTTGCACTGATTGTGCGGATGGGGTGGAAGATCCATCAGATAATTGTAAAAACAACATTTCTCAATGGATTTATTGAGGAGGAAGTGTACATAGAGCAACCAAAATATTTTGAGAAATTTGGTTGGGAGTCTCATGTGTGCAAACTTAGGTGAGCATTGTACGGTCTCAAATAGGCACCCCGAGCTTGGTACACTCAAATCGATAGTTATCTCAGTGGATTGGACTTCATCAAAAGTAAAGAAGATGTGAACCTCTATCATATTTTGGTAGAAGGTAAATTTCTTATCATTGTTTTATATGTTGATGATTCAATATTGAAAGGTGAAGAGAATTGATCATCTCTTACAAGTAGGACCTTGCAAGGGAATTTTAGGGAAAGACATGGATCTCATGCACTACTTCCTTGGGTTGGTAGTATGGCAAGGTGATGGAGAATTGTTTGTGTCTCAAGGCAAGTATTCCACCTATATACTATAGAGATTTGGCATGGAGAGTTGTAATCCCATGGAGACACCTCTAGCAATCAACAGGAGGAAGGAGAATGCCACTTCATGTGGATAGGTTGATGCTACCATTTACCATAAGCTAGTGGTTTCATTGATATATCTTATGAACACACAATCAGTTATGTGTTATGTAGTCAATCAACTGAGCTAAGCTATGGTTAGGCCGACCAAATTGTATTGGAAGGAAACAAAGCATGTTTTACAATACCCTAGAGGAACTACCCAGTATGGATTATGGTGTATACGAACAAAGGGAATGAAGTTGTGTGGCTTCATAGATGAATATTGGGCAGGAATTACATCTTACTAAAAGGGTACATCAGGTGGATTTTTTGTTGTTGTTGGATTTGCAGCAATTTCTTGGTATAACAGGAAGCAGAGGTCTGTGGCACTTAGCTCAGTAGAAGCTGAATACATGGCTGCAAGTCAAGAAACATGTGGGGCAATCTAGAGGAGAAATATACTTGTGAGACTGTTTGGTCAGGAGATGGATCCAATTGTGATAATAATAGTTGCATTAAGCTCTCTGAAAATCAAGTACTTCATGATCGATCCAAGAATATAGATATCTTGTATCATCATTTACAAGACTGTGTGAAGAGGAGGATAATGTCGCTACAATACGTTTTGAGAGAGAACCAAGATGCTGACATCTTGACAAAGGTTTTGTCAAGAGGGACGCTCAAATTCCACAGGTGTAGGATAGGGGTGGTTGATACTCCCTTTCTTGCTAAGAGGGAGTGTTGATAAGTGTAGCAAGAAAGGCTCAATTTGACTTAGCCTTGGTCAACTTGTGAAAATTCGAAATTTTCACATCAACATACAACTTGGAGGTAGTTAACTAAGGTTACATGGCTTTTATCTCTTAGTTCACTCAATAAATTTGAGTTAGTGGGCTTGGAGTTCAATTTGCATGTGTTGATTGTTGATTTGTAGCAATCCAGACTAGTTATTTCGAGTTGTACTAAGTTAAACTAGTTCTAATAGTTAATAGAACTAGTTGGAGGTCAGTTGTGCAGTGGGATAATAGTGTAACTTAGAGATCATCCAGTTAACTGATCAATCAACCAAAAATAGCTCATGCATCCAAGGAATCAAATTGCTCAGTTGTGGAGGAGATTCCAAGGCAATTTAACATCAGTTGAAGTCTAGTTTTGAGTGTACAAGTGTTGCATGAAATCAATGATGAATCCTTGGGAATCGTGCAATCATTTTGGAGGAAATTCCTAAAGAATAGGGGCCAATTACCTCAAGATTTTCACAAGGAATTAGGAGTTCAAGTGGGGGCAGAAATTGACTAAGTCTAGGTCAAAGCTTCTCATTGTGTAGAGAGAACACTTATTCTTTAGTAGGTTGAGCTCAGAGCTAGAAATTATAATAGATTCTTTATTCATATGATTAATGCAAGGAGGATTAAGGGGTTTTTACCGGTTGGATTGCCCTATATACATATGTGTACTTGTGTATGTGATGGATGCATGTTTGCAAATGTTGTTCTAAATTATGAATTAATTTCCGAAGAGCAGTAGAGTAGAATTGTGTCTCTTGATTTAGATTAAATTTCTTGAGCAACTGCAATTCTATCACCAAATTTCTACAAAAAAACCCTAAGTATGATGTTATTTTTAAAGAGTTCAAAATATTTCCAAGCATATAGAAAAAACAATCAATCTTATTTTTCCTTCTAAGCCACAAACATGTAAGCATTAAATATATTGAAAAAATTACCTAAATTTTGGTGTATGGTACATATATGATACATATTAAGATTCAATGTTGGGTTTGGTAAAAAATAATTATTGAGTGAATTTTACAAATAGAACTATGTGGAGGACCTTTTATCCTATCCAACGTTTCAGGTGGAAATTGCACCCATCATCAGGGACCAAACAATTCAATGATTACAAATGAATGCATCGAAGCCTTAAATAGAGAGGGGTTTGAAAACTAGCCCTTAAGATATTATTATTAAAATAAAAAAAAAAATTGGCCATTAGAGAAGAAGATTAAAGTAAAGATATAAATAATATAAATAATTAAATCAAATTAAGTAACCGTTATGAGAGGGTCAAATTAAAGATTT
>APFE030534716.1:109679-124187 GCA_000404065.3 Pinus taeda | reverse complement strand
CGATCAACGAATAAAAAGGACTAAGCAATCAAACATAGGCATGGAGAATAGGAAACAAAAATAGGGGTGGGAGGGACCAGGAAGGAAAAGGAGAAAATGGGGGGAAAGGGTAGGCTACTGAATGAAGTGGTAGATAACAGGTTTCTAAGAATTACTTTATTTATAACCCTCTTCTATATTAAGGTTGTTGAGGTGATTTTTTATTCAAAGGGCTTCCCTAATGATTCTGGAGTTGTAAAATGGGACAAAGGAAAGGATTTTGGTTTGATTAAAGTATATTAGATGCTTAGAATTGAAAGAGTGCTCGACAATGGTAGACTTTGAAAGGTATAGATCATTTATCCTAAAGGGTGAAAATGCCACTTGAAGCACCTTTAGAACTTGATATTGTTCCTTCAATCCTTTTTAATGCATTCTACTTATTCTCATCGTTTTCAATGCCAATAAATTGGTGTCTCAAAGAAGGATGATAGCTATTAGAACTCTTATGGTTTCTTCTTTTACTTACTACTGAAACGTTTACAATTCTAGGAGACTATATTCATTATTTAATAGAGGAGGGTTTCTAGCTTCTACCCTATGATGAGACATTAACTCTCAAATTCTTTAAACTTTGTGTTCTACCCCCCAATGTTTTTTTTTTTTTTTATTTTTTATTTTTTTATTTTTTATGGTTGTATACTTACCTAAGATTTTTTCTTTAGCTAGCTTCCTACATACCCTCTTTGGTTATCTCTCTTATTATTCATTCTCCTCTTTTTCTTGTTCTTCTCATCGTTAATGTGTTTGTCCTCAAGTTAAAATACCTAATGAGACTTAAGGTTGGTTTAGTATATGAATAATTTATTCCTTCTTTAAAGAAGGACCTCTTTAACTAATAATGAATCTCCCAAGTTTTAAAATGAATGGATAATGTGGGAGGGAATTATAATATGTGGTTTGTGACCGCGACTTCAACAATATAAATTAGATGTTCTTGGTAGAGACCTATGAACTTGTTTGTTTATACACTTAGAGTTCTATCCTTAAGATGACTTGGGGATTGAGTTGAGCTTCCTTGAATATGAGTTGATAGGACTAATTTGGATATCATCTCAGTGGCTTAATTTTTAGAATTTGTTTTCTTTGAACTAGTAGGGGCTAAAGGACTTAAGGATAATGAGGTTAATTTCAATACTTTTATGGATATCAATTGTTTGTAGCTCACTTTTTTTTAAACCACCTTCCATTATTCATTCTTTTTAAGTGTAGGTTGAGATGGAGGGATATTTTTTGATAATGTTTTGTAAAGTTCCTTGTAACGGCCAAAAGTCGTGTACGCAACGTAAATATTAAAATACTTCGTAGACAAATACATCCATTGTAGCATAGTAAATGTGAATTGTATATTATATAAAAAATTGATGTAGGATGAGTAAAAATGACAATGAGTGTCCCATATATATAGCTAGGTAAGTACTCTTTCATGAACAAGCATGTCTCTAAGACATGCCTTTTCATTATTAACTAATTAACCATTAGTTAATTTACTTATTATTATATTTATATTATTATGATTATTATTTCTTATCTATTTTTATTTATTTTTACATAATTTATGTTCATAACATTCCTATATTCATAGAAAATTTTGCATTTGAATGGAAACTACTTAGTTCAAATGCTAAATATGCCTATAGTTTTTAAGAATTAGAAGAATTGATTTTGGAAGCCCTTTGTATAGGTCTACCTCTACGCAAATCCTAGCGCATGTGAACATTCCATTCTTGGGCTCAAATTTTTCAATGTATCACCCTAGAGAGTTTCCAATACTTCGCAAAAAAATTTCATTCAAATGGTGTAAGGAAACTGTGGGAGGTGGACCTAAACTGGAATCTCAAATGGAACAACAAGTTTATGGTTGAAATAATTGGTCCATCTATTTATATACATTCTTTTAATGTTGAAATGTGCAAACTGTTCTTGAATATGATATCCCTATATTCTTTGGTTTCAAGTAGGAAAGCATGAAACCCCTCCCACAAAAACTATGAGTTAGTTTTCCCTTTATTAATACCTACTATTTCTTTTAAACCCAAATAGCCATTGATCTAACTGAGGGCCAAATTCCTATAAGTTGGCCTATCAAACAATGTTCAAATCGAGCAAGAGCCATATGTTGGGAAGTTGAAGCTAGAAGAGGAAGCTACAAAATGTTTTCAAGCAAGAGGGAATTTATTTCAAGACTTTCCCTAAACTAGAAATCATAGCACAAAGATGAGTAAATCCTCAACATGTAGAGGAGTAGGACAGCCTCCTTCAGGATCAAATCCATGACTGTAGCAACAAAAGCCTTAGTGGAAACAATGATAACTTCCAATTTTTTTATTAAAAACTATTAATTCAATATGATCTTTACTTATAAAGTATCACATATATTTTATTAAAAATCATAACATATTATATCAACTTTTATATTTTTTTTATTTCTATTATAAATCATAACATGTAATAATACTTTACATTTGCATTTTTATATTTAAACTAGGGAAAGATCCACTATTCATTACCTTCTTGTTCCCTAAAATTTGTGTTCCCTTTTAGCAACACCAAAGCATGTTTCCATATCATTAAAATGCTATTAAATATATTTAAATCGTTAAAATGAATCTAGTTGAGGTTGGAGAAAAGTGGTCCAAAGGCATCAACTAATTCACAAATGGCATAAGATGATTATAAATAGTTAGAATTATCTTATAATAATCAATCACACAATATGGTTATAACTAGTTATAATTATTCTATAATTATTTGAATAAAATCATGCTTCAATCAAATATTGAGTGTAAAAATGCAATGGCACTATGTGTTGAGAAATCTAGGGGCAGAAAGTGTAGGTGATTTCTCTAACTTGATAATTGTTTGTGATGTATTTTTACATTACTTCATTAGCTTCTTCTTGTATTTGATTATTATTAATGTTCTTCTTTATCAAACAACTACTAAACCATAAAGAATAATAAGACAAAGGACACCAGATATAGGAGATCAACTAGGGCCAAAACCTCTCCAATATTGAGAGGAAAACCCAGGAAAATTCTTCTTCTTATAGAATCTTCAATTGAAAAATTCCAAGACCTAGAACCTTGACAAGAACTCCTCCAAGACAAAGTCAAATTTTCTTCTTTTTCCAAGTCCATTTAGTGGCTTCTTCCTTGTCTTCAATTTCAGCCTTCTAATACCTTAACTGTAACCTTGGCCTACTTGTAACTGCTGTGATTTTCGGCTCTTCTTTCAGAAACCTTAGCTATACATATGAGGTGATACAATAAAATTTCAATTCTCTTTGTCCTTCGCTTGGCTTCATCCCTTCTCCTTGTAATCTCGACCAATAAAGTGATTCTTCTTGGACTATATCTCAACTCCCTTAAAGGGCTACAATATTGTACTACAAAAACCCTATCCACAGTCACACATGTCATATGAGGGACCCAAAATAGAGCTAGAAAAAAATTGATCTTCTCTGTCTCTTACTCGGTTCTCAAGAGGCTTTCTTTATCTCTTCCTTCACACTTATTTTCTTGGTGATGATATGTCCTTCTCCATGCTTGAATGAGGTCAAGTCCTATTGTATATATAGGCTTCTTTCTTATGCTTGTAGGCCAACTTGACACAGAACCTAGGCCAACATATCCTTTAGATAGACATATTTGCTTCTTTTGAGGGCCGAATTGTTGTAGCACTTGAGACAATGTCTTGGAGGGTCTTTTGACTCTAACATTGACTCAACTAATTTATTTTTACAATATGTAACATGCCCAAATGGGTCATTCATACATGAAAGTGACTCAATGACTTTATGACATACCTAGAAACACTCAATGGGTGTTTAACCTATAAAAAAAAAATCTCTTGAGCATGAAACCCATGCTTCATGACTCACAATAATAAACTTATCTTTCTCTTTTCATTAAATACATAAAATCATGATTATGTCTGTCACTATGAAGGCTGAATCAACACTCCCTCTTAACTATGGAGGTATACATAATCCATACAAGGTACTTGGAAATTCTCAATCTGAAGAATTCTCATAAGAAGAGTCGGATTGGTAACCCATATGTTTATCATCATATCATCCAACATTGTCACATAGCAAGGCCTTGACTAAAAACTCTATCTCTCCACAAGATCAAATTGTATTGTTGGAAAGACCAATGATTTATAGACACTTTCATCATTGTCTCTCAAGGAACATACACCACATGAGTGTTCACAGGGTATGTCCTTCCAGGATTATTCTTATCTTGGATTCCCAGTCCTCAAAGAATATCGGTCCTCTATGATTACTCTTATCTTGGATTTCCTACCACATCCTCAAATAGTAGCGGATGTCAAATGCTTACCCAATTCTCCATTCTTTTCTTCCCAAATGAAGACAAGAATCATGTGGCTATCTCTCCCTTTCAACTAGGGAGGATATACCTATTCCAATGAAGGAATGTACCCAAGTTCCCTCTTAACTAGGGACTTTTCCAAGCTCCCTCCTAGATTAGGGACTTGCTTCCAAGTTTTTACTAAATCAAAAACTTGCTTCTAGGCTCCCTTTTAGCTAGGGACCTATTCCCAACATCAACTCTTTTATTAATTGTTTGAGATCACGAGACCTTCAGTTGCTTGTACAGCTCCTCCATTCGATGTCATGAATTTCATTTTTAATATTATGGAGCCTTCACCTTTGGGACTTCTATATAGGGCGTTAGTCATCCATTACTTTCCTCCTTGAATCAGGGCAGTCATGTCATCCTTCCTTTTCTCGGAGAGTGATCCATTGGACTATATCTGGATTTTCCTCATACAACTACCTTTTTCACATTATGTCTTATTCAGTATCTTCAACCCTTCCACGTGAGTATCAGTTACAAATCACATCCAAACTTATCTTCATCTTTAAGTAGCCTTGTATTTGTCCATCCATATATTATTCAAAATTCAGAAATGAACTTCAAATCAAAGATTACCTTTTTGTGATGGCCCTTCATCATGACATCTGTTTGTTGCAACATTAACATCCTACTTTCATATTGACACATCCCCAATATATTCATTAGTCAAGGGTCTTCTTTCTTTTCATACTCTTTCAAGGTCTTCATATCTTTCCCATGGAGAGAACATAGTCAATTATTCTAGTGATTGGATGTTGATTTCCTTCTCCATAGGTACATATTTCACGATCTCTACTTTTCTATTTATTCACATATTACTTTCCAGGAACTCCCAATCATAGTTCCTTCATTTTGTCAATCACCTCATATTCCATATGAGGACATATTATGTTGATTTTATCTAGTTAATATGTGACCCATGCCTTCATGCATCCTTTTAATGAAAGAGATCATTTTCCCTTGATCATGCTCATGAGGTAGAGCATGCATCTTTACTATCTACAACTATATAATGACATGAATTGACTCATTGAACATATGCATACATACCTCTTTTCTTCTTTGTTCATCTAGACTTCCTTCAACGACTTCCTATCCTTGATTGAGAGTGTTTCAATCGTCTTTGACATGTTGCATTCCTTTATCATCATACCATCATTCTTCCAAATAGTGAATCCCACCCAAGGTGGCATTATTAGCAATACACTTCTTCCAAGAGATGAACCTTCCAATGAATATTCCTATGAAGGATCTTGAACATCCTTGTCCTACAAATGTGCCTTTCCAATGATGTATGATGAGATATACACTAGATGAATTCCTTCTTCCATAAGTGTTACTTATACTTATAATGAGGTTACCAAGGGCTACTATTTCCTATGATGACTGCTACAAGTATGTATACTTTTACTTCAGTTATGAGCTCTTGTATGCTTACTATGATACCTTCTTAAGACACATCCTATCATTCTTAAAACATGGCAGAGGTATTTCATCTTCTATTTTTCCTTGATATCCATCTACATCATGAATAATGTCTAAGGGTCCATATAGTTCCCTTCTTCCATCATGTTTCTTAAAGGATCAACCCATCCATCTTTATTTATTGTACCTGCAATATAGCTTAACAAGTACCCCAAGCAAAGAATACAATACCAAAACATGATGTCAAGTTATCCTTCTAGGGTTTCTATGCAACCAAGAGATCATCCTAAGGTTTCTTAGGTACGACCATAAATCCTATTATGTCACACTAGGGTTTCTCCCATCCTAACAAACCCTAAAAGTCAAGTTATGGGGAACAAATACCTTAATATTAGGGTTTCTAAATACTATGGTTTCTTGCAAGCCATATATAGTTCAAGATACAAACCCTAGATCCATAACTTCAACCCTACAAAATTATATGATGGACCCCTAACAATAATAGAAATATCATACATACCTCATGGATACCTACCTATGATGCCATGGTTCCTTCACAAAGATATATTTGTTTCCCTTCTTGCAATATTTCAAAATTTCTTTTATTGTTATGCTCCTTCATGAGTTTCTTTAAGAAATAGACTGATTGTATCTCCTTTCTACTATCATGATGGTTACAGGAATTCTCTGCAACATAACTTTATTATGTAGATTCCTTTAGTTGCAATTATTTTCTACCGGTAGTTCTTTAGTCCAATTGTTTACAAGAAATATATAGATGAGTATCAAGGAAATTCCTTTGGAAGGTCAGCCTTCTTGAATTCCTTATTGAGTTATATATGATCGGTGCTTGTGATTTTAGTGTTACATGGATTCGATTCACCACAAGATGCAATCAACGATGGTATTCTTGATGAGATATATCTTTCTTATGCTCTGTGGTTGTTGCTGATGATTTTAAGATGCAAAAAAAACTTCACTTTTCTTGAATTAAGCCTCCAGCCTCTTGAAACAATGATGTAGTATAATTCTAAATTTTGAGGATATACTTACTTGGAGAAGGGCTAATATTGTAGCTAAAATTTTGCTTGACTTTGGAATGAGATTGGGTCTTTTCAATGTCTTGAGAGAGATGTATATTGTCTTTTGCAATATTTTGAGATCAGATCTTGAGAATTTTGTGCCCGGGACTTTATCAAACTTTTCTTCTTGAACTCGTCCCTTGAGTATGTTTGGAGATTCATTGTTTTCTTTGAGTTTCATTGATGCTCCTTTTGATGCCTCTCTTCAAGCTAACTTTTCTTATCTTACCTTATCTCTTGATGATCTTTTATTGCTTTCAATCCTCGACTATCCTTTCTTAGAGCTACCCTTCCTTGACTTGTCACCTTAGCTCTGATTCTGTGTTGAGAAATCTAGGGGCAATAGGTGTAGGTGATTTCTCTAACTTGATAATTGTTTGTGATGTATTTTTACATTACTTATTTAGATTATTCTTGTATTTGATTATTATTAACGTTTTTCTTTATCAAACAACTACTAAACCATAAAGAACAATTAGACAAAGGACATAATATATAGGTAATCAGCCAGGGCCAAAAACTCTCTAATCTTGAGAGGAAAACCCACAAAAATTCTTCTTCTTATAGAATCTTCAATTGACGAATTCCAAGACATAGGCCCTTGACAATAAATTCTCTGAAACCAAGTCAAATTTGCTTCTTTTTCAAGTGCATTTAGCTGCTTCTTCTTTGTCTTCAATTAAATCCTCCTAATACCCTTTGCCTGCTTGCAACTTCTATGATTTTTTACCCTTCTTTCAGAAACCCTAGTTGTACATATGAGGTGATAAAGGAAAATTTAAATGCTCTTTCTTGTTTGCTTGTCTTCATCCCTTCTCCTTGTGATCTCGGCCAATAAGTGATTCTTCTTGGACTTTATCTCAGCTCCTTTCAAGGGTTGCAACACTGTATTGCAGAAACCCTAGCTACAGCCACACGTGTGATATGAGGGACCCAAAACAAAGCTATAAAAACTTTGATCTTCTCTTTCTCTTATTCGCTTCTCAAGAGGCTTCCTCCATCTCTTCCTTCACACTTATTTTCTTGGTGATGATACTTCCTTCTTCATGCTTGAATGAGGCTGAGTCCTCTTGTATACATAAGCTTCCTTCCTATGCTTGTAGGTTGACTTGACGTAGCACGTAGGCTGACATGTCCTTTAGATATACTGATTTTCTTCTTTTGAGGGTCGACTTTTGTATCACTTGAGACGAGGTCTTGGAGGGTCTTTTGACTCAACTATTTTTTTTATTATAATATGTAACATGCCCAAATGGGTCATTCATACATGACAATGACTCAATGGCTTTATGCCAAACCTAGAAGCACTCAATGGGTGATTTACCTATAAAAGTAAATTCTCTTGAGCATTAAACCCATGCTTCAAGAATCACAGTAATAAATTTATTTTTCTCTTTTCATTAAATACATAAAATCATGATTACATCTATCATTATGAAGACTGAACGTAGTTACATATTTCAACACTATGGAGTTTCAAACTCCATCTACTTGAAATCTCTATGTTCGTTTAAATAATAGTTTAATATTAATATTTGAATGAAGATATCTTGTGGTTATTTTTTTCAATTCTAATATTTTCACCAAACAAACTATATTTCTTAGTCTTTTATGGATGGATGGTAGAGTCGAGCGAGATGGATATCTCATTGTCCGTCAAGGAACTGTCCTTAGGCCCTTGACTTTCTCTTTAGAAATAACTAAACTAAGGGATACATATAGGAGGGATATAGAGGCCATTTATATATTTCCTTGGCTATTGATCTTTAGCCACTGATCCTCAGGTGCAAGGTCGTTGACACAACAACTCCTTGTACCAGTAGGAGTTGCTAGAGAAATATAATTTTTGACAAAATGATAAGGAAAAGAAAAAAAGTATGAGAAAGAAAATAGAATGGGGCCTAGAAAAGCTTTCCTGTCATAAAGGCAAGAGAGCAAGGCACCGGGGATAGAGTTGTGTGAGTAGGTTGCAATGGATGAAAAGCATGAGGGATTGAAGTATTCAATATTTAGGTGAGTAACAATTTGGAATTTGTACCTAGGTTGTTTATATATATATATTAACTCAATTGAAGCATATCACTAACAAGGAGGCTTACAAATATTTTCCAAAAAAAACCTATATTCAAGAGAAATGTACATACATATTATTGTCCCTAAAATATTGGTCTGACATAATGTTTTCACCCTTGTCATCAATGAAATGTTGTAAATCCACATTATAGTAAAACATCTAGAGCTTTCTAGATCCTTAAGAAGATAAATCTTATACCTTCATTTACAAGCAAATCCCTAACTAGATAAACTAATTCTAAGATGAATTTTTTCTTTTATCTTCTAATTCTCTCTGTGATTTTCATACCTTAACAAAATAGTCATTTACCTCTGATAAAAAGTATGATTACCACTAGTCCCGCAGAAAAGGAAAGAGAGAAAATGTTAAGAGTGTAACTCCATAGAACTTGCGTCACAACCATCTTTGAACTTATAGATACCAAAGGATACGAAAGGAAGAGATGAAGCTTCCTTTGATAATTCATCAACCTTCACATTTGACTCTCTAAAAATGTGTTTGAAAGACATTCTTTTGAATTCATGCATTCTATTCATAATGTCCTGAAGGGCAAGCCTGATACTGACATTTTCAATAGAAGCTTTCTTATTTTCCCAATCAATAACAAGTTTAGAGTCGCCCATAACATGCAACTTGTTTATTCCTTTATTTTAAGCTATATAGAGTATGGTTCATAGGGTTGCAAATTCATATTTAATGTTCAATCCCTTCCTAGAGCATACCATATGAGGAAAATGTTGTTGGTTCAAAAAAAGCCTACACCTAACCCACATATAGGGGGCTAACCTTGGGTAGCCACATTAAAATATCCTTGAGGGGTATCACAATTCAATACTGGCATAATCCGAACTTTGGTATTTTTGTGTTTTGGACCCACTTTGCATTCTCTGGTAAGTTTGATGATCAACCCAACTATCACTTCCAGTGGAATTTCCTCATTTTTAATTATACTAGAGTTTTGGGCCTACCATAATCCATACAACAAATAACATGGAAAATCATTGAATTATTTCACTTATCAATCTTGAAGCCATTCATGCAAGCATACTTCCAAATTCTGCTTCTTCCAAGAATCCTTTGATTTTAAGACTATCTCCACTTGCATCATCACCTAAATTGTATATTGACTAAAAACAAATAAGTGAGAAATGTTCTTCTTCAAAGCTTTGTATATGATGAATTGATTTGGTCCAACCCAACCCTAATTTACCAATATCCCATGCTAATAAATTATTGTCCAGGGATAGCCATAAGACAAATTTTCACTTTAGGAGAGCATGGAGTTTCCAAATGATACTGTTAAGTTATGGTATGTTCTATGCTTATAACAATTTACTTATTTTTATTATTATATTCCACAGATTAGCAATCACATGTACATAAAGTAAAGTGCAGATAGAACATTAAATAATTGATAGAAAACAAGCCAAGACAAGAGACACAAGATGTGGCGGCTAGCAAGGGACAAACCCCACAACGTGTGGGGAAACCCTTTGATCAAATCTTCTTTTATCTTCAATAATTCATCAGAGAGAAATAGTACAATAAATCTGATTTATATCAGTAGTAGCAAATCCTAGATCAATAGCATAAGCATTAGCAGCTTCATCATCAAACTAGGCAGACGATATCTCACAAATCAACTGTCGGATCGGCTTGATTCCACCACCAAAAGTTGCGACTTCCAGAGGAGGTTCAGATGAAAATACAACGCAGTTCAGATAAGGAGATCTTCTAGTCCACGCAAGTCAAACTTCACTTCCGTGGTTGCAGCTTCAGTTTTAGCAGCTTCCTTCAAACTAGGGCAGTCGATATCTTGCAAACCATCCATCGAATTGACTTGATTCCACCACCAAAAGTTGCGACTTTAAAAGGAGGTTAAGATGAACCTATAGAGAAGTTCAGATGAGGAGATATTCTAGTCCACGCAGGTCCAACTTCACTTCTACAGTTGCAGCTTGAGTTTCAACAGCTTCCTTCAAAATAGGGTAGTCGATATCTTGCAAACTGTTCGTCGGATTGACTTGATTCCACCACCAAAAGTTGCAGATTTTAGAGGAGGTTTAGATGAACCTATAGTAAAGTTCAGATGAGGATATCTTCTGGTCCACACAGGTCAAACTTCACTTCTGCAGTTGCAGCTTCAGTTTCGGAAGCTTCTGGCTTCACATGTGTGAGGGAGAGACCCTTTTCTGCACAATAGAGAAGAGATTATTTTTTGCACAGTATAGAGAGAGAGATGTGATGAGATGAGTGAGTTAAAATGAGGAAAAGTCCTCCTATATTTATACACAACGTTGGTGTTTGAATAGATGTGACTGTTGGGCTTCTGAGCCTACATGAGTTGTAGGTCGGCTTGATAATAATTCCATAATCAAAATAAATTCATATCTCCATGAATACTTATCGGAATCGGATGATCTTTATATCAATCCTACACCTCTCGACGAGAGGAATCTAATAAAAATATTATCAGCCATGAATAAGATGATCCACATGAAGTTTTTCCCTAGTTTCCAATTTTAATACTCCCTCTCAACTAGGGAGAACTTCATCTACAATTTGTCTATTAGTCGTTACTATTCATCCATCAAATGCACTGCCCTGTACAACCTGACCCTTGCCCTGCTCTGCTTTATTCTGTCGGTTCTGCTTTGTCTTGCTCTGGCCTATACTGATCTGAATGACTCTGCTCTGTTATGTGTTGCTCTGCTTTTTTATGTACTGCTCTACTTTTGTTTGAATTATGAAGAAGAAGAAATGATCGAGGATGTATCATATTGACTCAAAGTCAGTCTTAGAGTATGTATCTTTGGTCCCAGACTACTCTCAATTGTCCCAAAGTTAGCGTCATAGTATGTACAACTCCTACCACTGGTCCCAGACTAGTAACATCCTCCACTGACTCAAAGTCAGTCTCAGAGTGTGTACCACTAGTCCCAGACTAGTTTCAATCGACCCGAAGTCAGTGTCATAGAATGTACCACTCCTACCACTGGTCCCAAACCAGTATCATTGATCCCAGATCAATGGAGGTCATCCTAGCGTAGGGAGTATGATAGATACAACGATGCATCCATCGGTACTACTATGGTCCCTAACTTCATTTCCCTACTCATTGATCAGATGAGAGGTACTTCTCGCGAGTCCCAGACTGCATGGGTAGGATGCCTCGACAGGAGAAATAATCAATCTTGTCCTCACAGGAGGACACATCAATATTGCTATAATCGCCATGGAGAACACATCAATCCAGGTCGCCATGGAGAACACATCAATCTAGGCCTCACAGGAGAACACATCAATCCTGCTACAGTCACCATGGAGAACACATCAATCCAGGCCTCACAAGAGAACACATCAATCCTGCTACAATCGCCATGGAGAACACATCAATCCAGGCCTCACAGGAGAACACATCAATCCTACTACAGTTGCCATGGAGAACACATCAATCCAGGCTACCATGGAGAGCACATCAATCCAGGCCTCATAGGAGAACTAATCATCCTGCTATAGAGGAGAGCAAATCATCCTGTTCCACAAGAGAGCGAATCATCTTGTCCCACAAGAGAGCGAATCATCTTGTTCCAATGCGCACCACTAGGGGAGGGTGATTCACCCTGTGGTCATATGTTGCTCCAGTAAGAACCGCAATCCCTCAAAGCTCTCAGAGCTCAATGTATGCAACATGCAGGACCCTTGTACAAGGGTTTCTTGATGACTCCAAGTCATTTGGGAAAAATCATAGATTAGATCTTTCCTTAAGGCTTTGATAAGGTGTATCGACCTGTACATCATCTTAATGCGATGGAGCCTCCTTGCTCATCGACTTACCATATCCCAGATGATGTCTATCTACTGGAGAAATCGATGAATACATGATTCCTCAATAATCGAATCCCACCTCTAGTTGTTACAGAGAATCATAGTGGTATCCAATGTAAATCCAAACAACTCACTGAAGATCTTTCACAACTAGACTGCCTCACAGGAGGCCATCCTAGCAGCAATATATTCTGCTTCGGCGGTGCTCAAAGCCACCAACTTTTGCTTCTTGCTCATCCACGATATCGAAGCAGATCCCAAGGTGAAACAACACCTGAAAGTGCTCTTACGGTCCACCACACTGCCTGCCCAATCAGCATCAGTATATCCAAGTAGTCTCACATCTCCGGCAGTGTATCTTAACCCATTAGTAATTGTGCCACGAAGATATCTCAGAAGATTCTTGGCATCAATCCAGTGAGGCTCAACTGAATATGAGCTCCCAATGCTAACTGCAAAACATATGTTCAGACAGAGGTTCACCAAGAACATCAATGAGAATGAGTTTATGAAACTCAGAGGCATTTCCCAAATCTGGTCTGACATCACTACCATATAACTTCTAAAAGTTAGGATCCTCGAGGTAGTCACAGGCTTGTAGTCCATCATACCGAATCTTTCCAATATCTTTACCACATATTTTCCTTGAGATAATAAAATTTTCCTTGGCTTCTGCCACACTTCAAGCCCTTGGTCCTTCATTTCAAATTCAGAAGCCAACTCCCTCTTACATTTGTGAATGAGAGGGTTTGCACCTGTTAGAAATAGGTCATCCACATATAGCACCAGTATGAGAGGCTTCTCATCTTCAACCTTAAAGTAAAGGTTAGGATCGACTTCACTCCTTGAGAATCCTAGCTTCATCAAGTGGCTGTCGATCCTCTCATGCCATGCTCGGGGTGCTTGCTTCAGCCCATAGAGAGCCTTCTTCAACCTGCATACATGAGATTTTTTATCATAAATCTCAAATCCTTCGGGTTGCTCCATGTAGACCTCTTCTTTGATCGAATCGTGCAAGAATGCGGTATTGACATCCATCTGATGTAGGTTCCATCCTTGTGAAGCCACAAGGGCAATGATTAAGTGGACGATCATATATCTGGAAACAGGTGCAAATATCACATCATAGTCTATACCTTCCTTCTGAGAGAAACCACGAGCAACAAAATGAGCCTTATACTATTCCGTACTTCCATCTGTTGTAACTTTATCTTGTAAAGCCATTTCGAAGTAACAATTGTCTTATCCTGGGGTCTGGGAACTACTTCCCAAACATCATTCTCCATAATTGTCATAGCACCCTTCCATACTTGATGCTTGACGACATTTGAGAATGATGAAGGCTCATTTTGTATGATTGTGCTCATAATGGTCAGGTATCCCTGATACGTGTTAGGTTTCTTACTTTCACGAAAGGTTCCTTGGGGTGCAACATGTCCTTCAGCATCATCAAGTATCCCCCTAAGCCATGAAGGCCTCTTCCTAGAAGAGGGAGGCTCCATGGGTTCCTCCACATCAGGCATCATGTATCCATAGAGACAAATTCCACAGTCGTATGTGTTAGCGCTTGAAATTTCACCTCAGGCTGAGACAGGTAAACCTCAAGGCTACATCAAACCATTTAGCCTCGTAGCTAGCCCTACGGGGCAGGAGAAGGCTCTCTCCGGTCTATCTC
>APFE030534716.1:8179-100047 GCA_000404065.3 Pinus taeda | reverse complement strand
ACTTTGAATTCTCTTTAGACAGTAGAAAACATTGAAATTAAACAAACTTAAAAGCAGAGCATGGCAAGCATGAATTCTTACTTTAACACTTCATTTGTTTAATGTGCAGAAGTAAAGAAAGGAAATGACCCACATAACAAAACTTACAAGAACATTGAGAAACACACCATCAACACATGAGTCCACAAGAATCCCAAAGAGGACTGCAAAACCATGGTCTTCCTTAGCCAAAAATTGTAGAGATATAGTGAAATAATACAATGATAGCTTCTCCCTCAAGAGTCCAACCTTCCAAGCCCTGAAAATGATTGAGAAAATACATGATATAGGCAATCCAACCTCTTGCCTTGCCTCTAGGGGTCGAGCTCATCATCCTAGGAGCTGTTTCAACCAATTCTAAACTGAGCACTAAAATCTAGGCAGTCAAAACAACTTGCCTCTATAAGCTAGGAAACCAATTCATTCATTAAATTTTCACCTTTTTCATGAATGAATCTTCTAGAAGATTTACATAAGGGTAAAAGTGTCTAAAAAGTACCATAATTACATCAAAGAGAATCATCATTCACCTCAAAAAGTCAAACTGAGTCAAATCTGCGTTTTTTGGGCTGTACAATGCATTTCTGGACAATTCTGCCTGACGGGTCGCGCCCCCCTGCCTGACGGGTCGCGCCCCTTTGGAGCCATGTTTGGGGAACTTTCAGGTGGCCAAATTGAGCACACGTGGGCTTGTTGGAAAGGTCTGTGAGTCTACTTTCCAACCCAACTAGAATTTTTGAAGTTAGAGTTCATTGGCCCTGTCAAAAATCAATTCTCCCAAGACAGCTTTCTGTAGTTCAAAAAGGTGGCAGAAAGTCAAATTTTGCATGTTTTTTGACTTTCTGGAGGCCCAAAACTTCACAAAATCTCAAGTCCATCCATGATCATATGTAACTTTGCATGACAAATCTGGAAATTCTGAGTTTTTGCAAAATGGAGTTGCTGGGATGAAGGGTCTCATGGGGGCTGAGACCCGTTAATGAGCAAAAACCTATAAATTGCCAAAAAATGCCAAAATTACCCAAAATGTTCAAAGTTTCTTGGGATTTGTGTTGTGGCTGAGCTATTTAGTGTTTTGGCTTGATTCTTTTTGCAGGTAGATCATCTGAGGGATCTTGGAAAAGGGACCAGGGTTGCATTTTTTTCACTGAAGAATTTCGAAATTTCATCACTTTTTACAAATATTTGAAAAAAGACCTTGGCTTTAAAAACAGAGTTTTTAAATCCAAGGTGAAGATTAACTGTACTAGATAAAAATTTAGAAGAAACACCTTTACAATCATCCCTCTGGCTTACTGAACACTCATTGACTTTCAAACACATGACCTTATAACATTTTTGACCAAAACCCGAGACCTAGGAAATTGACCTCAAGAGAAGACAGCCAAGCTTGAAAGGGCTTAATGACTGAAATGACCTGAACCAGCAATGCCAAGAGGGTATAGACACATCAGCTCCTCCATCAGGGTTATGGCATGCTTAACGGGATGCAAAAATTGACACTGATGAGACACCTACCTATGCAAATGCAAAGAGTTTTGATCGCTGATGGAGGGCTCAAGACCGACTCTAACAGTACGGTTCTTCCTTACGGCCACACCATTCTTCTCAGGAGTATGTGGTGTATTAGTCTCCCTCTTAATGCCAGCCTCAGATATGCATGAGTGAACCAACTGTAATATATCGAAGGTTTTGCTTTGGCTTGAGGGGAATGGTCTCCTTTTGAGCTTTCCTTCAGCACATCCTGGACAAACACCTTCTTTCTCTACTTGGAATTTGGGCATCCTTGTCATCATTTATCTTACACCGAGTAGATATTTATAATGAAGGTGGGCAAACCCTCCGATGCCAAAGTTTGGACTGAAGAGTTGTGTCACAAGACATGACACCTAGCGGACTTCCACCGACCTGATATAAAGAATCAACATGAGACCCAAGAGTAAAGGCATCTTTAACATTATTTTTCGATACACGTACCTTGCCATCGCTGAAGGTTACCTTGTAGCCTTTGTCTTCCATTGCCGAGATAGACACCAGGTTCTTTCGGAGGTCAGGTGCATTTAATACATCCTGGAATTTCTAGCCTTCTTGAATGCTTGTCCTCTTCCTTGATTCCCAGCTCTCCTCTTACCTTTGCTATTGAATTTTCCATTCCTTCAATTACCATGAGAGGGATTTTGATCATCATCACGGTGAGAGTCCTTTCTATCAGGGCATTCCCTTGCATAGTGACCTACTTTATTGCAAATGTAACATCATCTTTTTCTTCCACCCTTAGGTCCAACCTTTCCTTTTGATTTAGTCCTGGAATTATTTATTTTCTTAGCATGAGAAGAAAAGGCAGCAGGAGGAACTTTAGGCAAGGGAATTTCTTGCTCTTCTACCCTTGTTTCTTCTATAATGCATCTAGCCATTAATTCCTTGAAACCAAGAATTACATGATTGTTCAGAAGAGTAGTCCTAAACACGTACCATTCGGATGGTAATCCTCCAAGAGTCGTGAGTGCCATTTCCCTATCAGTAATAGTATCCCCAATAGATAGGAGATCGTTCTTGATCTCGGTGATTATTAAGAAGTATGCTTGCATACTCTCATCTTTACCCTTCTTGATTTCCCTTAGCTTATTTGTAAGAAACAAAACTTGATTTGCATCATTAACTTTAAATAAACTCACCAGTCTATCGTAGATTTCCTTGGAGGTGTCCAGGTCAGAGATGTAGGCCCCCAAGTGCTTTTCGATAGAGTCCTGGATGATCTTCTTTGTTTTGAATTTTTCGATTTTCCATTTGTACCTGGCAGCAACGGATGCATTTGATGGAGGCTCAACAATATTGCCTCTCACATGGTCCAACACTCCTTGTTCTTCTAGGATAGCCTTGCCTATCTTCTCTTCGGTGATTGCTCTTGCTCTTGCTCGAGCTTTGTCTTCATCTCAGCTCTGATCCCATGTTAAGTTATGGTATGTTATATGCTTATAAAAATTTACTTCTTTTTCTTATTATATTCCACAAATTAGCAATCACATGTACATAAAGTAAAGTGCAGATAGAACATTAAAGAATCGACAGAAAACAAGCCAAGACAAGAGACACTAGATGTGGCGGCTAGCCAGGGGAAAACCCCACAATGTGTGGGGAAACACTTTGATAAAATCTTCTTTTATCTTCAATAATTCAACGGAGAGAAATAGTACAATAAATATGATTTATATCAGTAGTAGAAAACCCTAGATCAGTAGCATCAACATTAGCGGCTTCATCATCAAACTATGGCAGACAATATCTCACAAACCGACCATCGGATTGGCTTAATTCCACCACCAAAAGTTGCGGCTTCCAGAGGAGGTTCAGATGAACCTATAGCATAATTTAGATGAGGAGATCTTTTGGTCCACACAGGTCAAACTTCACTTCTGCAGTTGCAGCTTCAGTTTCAGTAGCTTCCTTCAAACTAGGGCAATCGATATCTTGCAAATCGTCCGTCAGATTGACTTGATTCCACCACCAAAAGTTGTGGCTTTCAGAGGAGGTTCAGATGAACCTACAACATAGTTCAGATGAGAGATCTTGTGGTCCATGCAGGTCAAACTTCACTTCTGCAGTTGTAGCTTGAGTTTCAGCAGCTTCCTTCAAACTAGGGTGGTCGATATCTTGCAAACCATCTGTCAGATTGACTTGATTCCACCACCAAAAGTTGCAGATTTTAGAGGAGGTTCAAATGAACCTACAACGTAGTTCAGATGAGGATATATTCTGGTCCACATAGGTCAAACTTCACTTCTGCAGTTGCAACTTCAGTTGCGACAGCTTCCGGCTTCACATGTGTGATGGAGAGACCCTTTTCTCTGTAGTAGAGAAGAGACTCTTTTCTGTGTGGTAAAAAGAGAGGGATGTGATGAGATGAGTGAGTCCAAATGAGGAAAAGTCCTATATTTATACACAACGTTGGTGTTTGAATAGATGCGACTATTGGGCTTCTGAGCCTACATGAGTTGTAGGTTGGCTTGATAATAATTCCATAATCAAAATAAATTCATATCTCCATGAATACTTATTGGAATCGGATGATATTTATATCAATCCTACATCTCTCGACGAGAGGAATATAATAAAAATATTATCAGCCATGAATATGATGATCCACATGAAGTTTTTCCCTAGTTTCCAATCTTAACAGATACTCCAGAATCATTTCTTTTTACTTCTAAAACTATGGCTTTGGAATGGGATGAATAACCTATTTTATTTTTGTATCCTCCTAAATTTGGGTTTTTTTACCATAATAAGACGTCATCATCTTCCTCATTTATTCTAACAAAATTGGATAGCAACTTCCCTATATATTTGTTCCATTCTATAACTTCTAGGAATTCCAAAGCCATATCTACCTTAGACTTCCACCTCGACCTCCGCCTTTCTTGGGGAGACTATGCATTGGTGTCTTCTAATGAAAAAATGCCTACTACATGGAGAGACCTAATTAGGGATTTTGAGGGTTTGTACTCATCATCTTCCCCTAACGAGGGATCCTCATTGATTTTGACCTTTTGAATATTCCCCACTATCCACATTATCCAAGAACCAACTAAAGGCAAAGCATCCACCAATTCTTTCCAAATGATTGGACCTTTAGTTGATTTCCTTGGTTGTCAATACCATTCATCCATTGAGAGATATTTGAGGTACTTAGATCAAATTACCCTTCCCCATAAGGATAATTTATGAGTGAGCCTCTATATGTTTTGAGATAGTAAATATTTACGAAATAAATATATATATTTGCACCCTCATCCCCCCACCATTTTGGGATTGGATACACAATTACATTTCACAAGATGAATGCCTCTAGATTGGAAAGAACTTGTACATAAGAAATTGAAACTAATCCTCTTCATTAATTCTTGTTGCACATTCTCAATTCACATATAATACATTGGGTCCTTCTAGTATTGATTTAAGAAATATCATATGACACCCCACCCCCCCTCTGCGCCTTGACGAGATTCTATTAACCAATAGGGAAATACATGTTTCCACTTTTTTTCACCAACTAGATCCAAACTTTGAACATATAAACAATTAGTAATTAGGAAAGACATATGAAAGTAAATTCCATACCTCTAGCTTTACAGAACAAATCTCAAAAAAATTTCAAGGACTTTATGTCCCTCGTTGACCCTGATCTAAATAGTAACATGTCACCTAGAAAAGGAAGGTGAGTGATATTCTCTAAGTTAAAATATTAATACCCTTGAGAGGCCCTCTTTCTCTATCATCCACTGTCAATCTTCTTAGGGCCTAGGCCACCAAGAGGAAAATAAAAAGAGAGAGGGGGTAGCCCTGCCTTAACCCTCTCGAGGCCTAAAAATTATAAGGGGCCCCATTGACGAGCACAACAAAAGAGGCTAATTGAATGTAGCATGTAATCTAGTTTACTAAAGAAATATTCATACCCGTCTGTAGAAGACCTAGCCAGAAGAAGGTTAAACTAACTCTATCATACATTTTTTATAAAATCATTTTAATAATCATTTCCAGTTGATTGGACGTCTTAACAAAGTGCATATCTTCTTATGCAATCGCTACTACATCATGAATTTTTCGATGCTAAAGAAAACCAAAATTTTCCTCTATTATAGCTATAATCTTATCCAACAACTTGTAAAGTAGATTGCAACATGAAATTGACATGTAATCATCAAATGATTCCCCATCCTATTTCTTTGAAATTAATGTTATGAAAGTATAATTAAAGGCATTAGAAATTTCTCGACTATTTGTTGTTCTCTAACAACATTTCATAAATCTTCGTTTATGAGGTCATGGAAGCCTAAATAAAACTCGTTTATTAGGCAATCCGCACCCAGGCTCTTCTCTTTTTGCATTGATGCAAGAGTAGTTTGGACTTCTTCATCTTTCACTTCCTTCTAAAGATCTACGTTCATATCATTCGAAATGACTCATGGTAATTTTGAAAAGACCTCAAGAATTTCTTGAATGAAACATCTTGTTGGTTCTTAAAAAAGAGATTTAAAATTATGTACCCCTTCTTCTACCTTTTCTTTGATTGAGCAAGCCAAACTTCCTTTTAAAATTTTAATATCCCAAATAATATTCATTTTTTTCCTTAAATTTATATAGTGATGATTTTTTTTTAAGTTATTGTCACCTTCATTTATCCAAATAACCCAACTTTTTAAACACCACTCCACTTCTCACTTTTCTAGAAAATCCCAGTGAGTGGTTTCCAAGTATCCTAAATAAGATACATCTTCCTTAGAAAAGAAGCTAGAGGAATGGTTAGCTCAAATTTCTTAAGCATAGCAACATAGCTTAATTTCTCTCCTCGAAAAAAACAAACCCTTTTTTTGTAGCAACCTTCACCATAAAAATATTTCCCACAATTTGGAGGATATAAGTGGAGGAAGAAAGGGTCAATAGATGTTTCCACATTTCCTTAACTAGTTTTTTATAATCATCTTTGAACAACCATGAGTGATTTAAATTCAGGGGTGGAGGCAACTTCTTCTCTTCACTTGCCATCTTAAACATAGTCACAAGGTGATCTGATAGACCACCCATTAGTACCCAAATTTTCATTAGGAATGAACTGTCAGTGATAATCGATAATAATATTTAATTAATTAGAGAGATACCCACTTGTGATGTTTTGTTTCACAATCGTTTCCAAGGTTTGTAACATAGGTGGGCTTGATTCTCCCATTCCTT
The DNA here is from genome assembly GCA_000404065.3 of Pinus taeda. NCBI lineage: Eukaryota > Viridiplantae > Streptophyta > Pinopsida > Pinales > Pinaceae > Pinus > Pinus taeda. The sequence continues at coordinate 93,279 of APFE030534716.1, read as the reverse complement.
AATTTGGATAGATTATTCCAAGGCAAGGAGATATCTCCATATAAGGAAGTTGACTTATCTCCTTGGCCTTTGCCTTGAGCTTCCTGATTCTCACTTCTCTACATAAAATAGGAGACATCATTTGAAAAATGGTGTTTGCAACATATACCAAAAAGATCGAAATTGACTATTAATTATTGGTTCAAGCACGAGGTCAAAAAGAAGTACACAGATATCAAGCCATGTTTCCCTCAACTTAAGTCAAGAATCTACAATTGACATAAGGATGCTCACCACTTTGAAATGTCACTCCCATTACTTCTAAAATTTCTCCAAGTGAACATAAGCTTAATAGGTTCAATATCCATCAAATGATGTTCTTCAAAGAAACATGAAAAATAGTTGCTTTGATAATTCAGGCCTAGGATTTTTCCTCCACAATTCTCTTAAAGAGAGTGTTAAATTTAGGTCCCCACCAATTAAGGTATTGGAATCACTTAGCACACTTGAATCGACCAAATTTTCCAAGGGATTCTCTCATAATAGGGCCCATAACCATTGATCACATTTAAAACAATAGCCAACTCCTTTGCTTCCAACTTAACCATCACTACCAAATTTAGGGAGGATGACAAAATGGCATTAATATTTTGAATCCACATGGAAACCAAACCTCTGGACATACCTTTTGCATCAATAAATAGAATGACCAATTATTTAGCAAAAATGCAAAATATTCTCTATCGTTATTCCCTACCATCGTTATTACCATCATTCTTTCCTGAACAAAATAATATCTAGGCTATGACTTTTTGTGAGCATTTTTTGGGTTCCCTCTACCCCTCTTACATTGAAAGAGAATACAATCATGAGGGGGGATGAGCTAGGGATTTCCCTACTTCAAGGGCTTTGGTTATGGTGGCTTACCTTCCTTTTTTGATGTCTTGAATTCCTTTCCATTGAGCCTTCCACAAATGATATTTCTTATAGCATAATGGGGAGGATAAAGGAATAAACCTACTTTCGAGAAGGAGTCATTTTTTATTCTTAATTTATATTTTAGCATAACCCATTTTATGGGAAATCAATGATATATTGTCACTACTAGGGATAGGTCTCACAACAAGGTATTTTACGGAGAAATTTGAGGCTTTAGCAACAATAGCTTTCCCTAGGAGGTGAGGTAAGGAGGGGACTATGATTTCTAGACCATCCAAAGACTAAGATAATTGATAGTAACCACATCCTCGAAGACTATCCCAGCCTTGAGCTCACACACTTTTTTCTCCTTAGTGTTGAATACTTCTCGTACTACAAGTTTTCTATTGGTGAATTCTTTTTTAGTTTGGTCTATTAGATAGTGTGCTTGAGGTGTTGTTTGCTCATAAGCTTGATGGTTGCACTCCCTTCTCAATTGTTAGCATGGTACCTTTTATGCAACCTCATTGTAATTAAAGCATCCTTGGGGAAGGAAAGTACCTATTGGGAATTGGTAGGGTGGTCAACTAGTGAACTTTTTGATAATTGACAAGCTAAGCAAAAGAGGAATTTAGGCTTGCAGTCCAAAGTTCAACAAGTCAAGAATAAAATTTATGGTAATACTTGTAGATTTATTTTATAAATAAGTATTATTGTCTTTAAGAAGAGGCCTTGCAATTGAAATACATAAATTATTGATAATTATTAATTGAAAAATATTAGTCTTTTAATGATGTACATTAGTTTGGTACATGAGGCTAGATTAAATGTACACATCAGCTAAATTTAATATATACAAGTATCATGTCTCTATTTTGACATATTTATTTGCACTATAACGATTGGTTTATTGTGTTGCTTTTAGTTTGACATTAGATTGCTATTTTCACATAGGAGTGAACAATTATTGATGGCCCTCCTTCTTCAACCCCTAGTCACAAAAGTATTATTTGGAAAAAAGGGACTTTGACTCAATTGGAAACATCATACTTGTAATATCCCCAATTCTGTGAGCATGAAAATCACTACCCAAATTTTGGTAATATTGATAAAAAAAGGGGAAAAATAATATTTTATTGGGAATGGTAGCAAATGATTACATTAAAAAGATGGAAAAAATCTATTTAGTGGAAAGTGGCCCCACTAATAAAATAATACTAAAGAAGAGATTCTAGGAGTTGCTAGAGAAATTATAAAAAGGGGAAAGGAGTCATTTGGGGATCATCCTAAACTTACCATATCTATATTTAGATGAAGAAGAAATCAATAGAGTTCAACCCAGGAATCTTAAGGGAGATCCTCAACCCAACCTTGGTAGATTTAATTGCTTCCCTCGCTATTTTTCCCAATTTCCATGGATTACTTACCACCCTAGTTGGTTCTCACTTCCAGAAATTTTGCAAAAATTCTTATAAGGACTTGGGGCAAAAATTTATTGTAGGGGGAAGATTGTACACCCAAGAAGCCGAAATTTCCTAAGAGACTGAATTCCCTTGACTGAGGAGGCCGAATTTGTAGTGAGGTTGTGTTAATTTGCTAAGGCAGTCGAAATTGTTGGAGGGATGAAAGTGGTCAACAAGGGGTCCAATTCTTGTGGACAAAGGAGGTTGCATTACCCTTAAAACTTGGTGTGACAACCACCTTCAGTTCAACAAGGAGATATATCCCAGGGTCGAGTGGACTGGTTATGGAGAGGGCCAAGTTCAATGAATAAGTGGCTAAGTTTCCCTTAAAAAGGGGACGAGCATATTGTTGTGCGTGGACATGTTAAGAGGTCAAAGTCCTATCATTAGTAAAGGGTGAAGTTCATGTGATATTTCTTGCTGAATTGTTTCACAGATAGAGGGGTTGAGTCTGCCATCTAAAAAGGGTTGTTTTTCCTCTTTCATTAGGACAAGTTTGCTGCACAGTGTGGATGAGTTTATGCTATTTCCATAGAGCCCAAATCGATGCTACTACAGGTTGATTTAATTGGCATAGTAAGTATGTTCAAAAGGGATAGATTTTGCTAGTCTTGGGGGTATAGTTATAACCAACACTTTTGGGAATGTGTTGTTGGCTTAAAAAGCTATACATATAGCCAGTTTATGGAGGAATTTTCTTATGAGACAAGGGCCAAGTTCACAGCCAAATGAGAGCCATTGTACCTGAAATTTACATAGTTGGAATCACACAAAGAATGGACTGATATATTGAGTTCACATTGTTGTAACAAACTCAAGTTCACTTATTTCCTTGTTTGTAAAATATTATATCAATTAATATAATGAGGGTTGTCTTGATGTTGTTGGTCTTATTAGGGGTTTTTGTTATATCATTAATGCAATATAAATTATAGTTATTGGTTGGAAGTTTCTAATGGTATTGTTTGGGTATTGTATACCTCTATTTGCAATAAAAAACGAGAGAAAAAACATGACAATGCATCTATAGTTATTAGCACACCAATTGTTTGACAAAATGCCTTAAAGGAAAAATTCAACAAAAATCCAAGATTTGGTGGGGAAAATTTGAGGTATCCCAATTGGAACATTATAGTAGTACCAGGGCCATGATTTTTTCCAATTGTGGGTTTAGATCATGGTAATACTCTTATTGAGCTAAAATTCCAGAGATTGAAAACCTAGTCTAGTATTGTTTTTCAAATTGAATTCATGGGTTTACACAAATATATCTTAGCAAGAGAACTTACTAACGAAGTTTGAAGAATATAATAGGAATTTCATGAGATTGATGGAACATTTCGAAGAATGGCCATCAACAAGGGCAACACAAAGAAAAAAGAATTGCAGACTTATAGCTGATGAAAGTGAGATAAATGTGATTGTTGAACAAAGTTTCAGTATCAATACTACAAGTGTAGGAGAAACAAATATTGAGGGTGTGGAAAATGACAAGTTAGGAGAAGACATACCCATTGAGGAAGGGCTCACCCAAATACACTCTAGTGGGTTATGTTGAGTAATTTAATTGTTAGTTAAATTACTTCATTAAATTATTGACCAGGGTTGGTGTGCTTGCAAAGTGTATATGCACTATATATTCTAGGAGGCTTATTTTTTCTTAAGGATTTCATATTTAAAGGCAAAGTGTAAAGTTTAACTATTCAAGAGTACCTCTTGTCAAGTTACACACATGTTCTTTTTGTAACATCAACTAATTAAAGGCTAAAATGCAAGAAATTGGAGCACATTAATCTAGGAATTGAAATGACTATTTTACCAAACTGAAATTAAAATTATGTTCTAATTGAGTAGAATTGAAATACTACACTGAAAAGTAGAATTAAAAGCCTACGCTATTTTGCAAAATTGAAAATGTATACTACTTTGTAGAATTGAAAGTCTATGCTACTTTGCAAAATTGAAAGTCTATGTCATTGAACAGGTAAATGAACTCTATTTTAATGATCTTGAAAGGAAAAAAATCTAAGTTAATCAAATTAAAATAACCACTATTCTACCAGCACATAAGAAATTAAAATAGAAACAAGATCAAATTGAAAAGTAATGAATGGATAATCTTAAAAAAATATTGATGTGTGAAGTCATATTGAGAGTTAATCCAAGTGTGAAATATAAATATTATACTAAGCTATGAAGGAATTAAAACAAAAGTTAATCCAAGTGTGAAATATAAATATTATACTAAGCTATGAAGGAATTAAAACAAGCAAATAATGAAGGAAATATTTTTGTTGTTTTTGACCTTCATTGAGCGCTCAACCTATTTTATTAAATTGACAATGAAATAAACCAAGCATAAACAAAGTATGAAATTTCTAACTAGGAAAAGAAAAGGAAACAGTAAAATACTTGCTTAGAAGGAATGAAAATAACAAAACGATACAATCTCAAAACTCTTCATGGGGCCCTAATGTTGAGCGCGAGTGAGATTCAACTCAGATCAACGAATCAATTCACCAACACATTCACAATATTGTAAACAATAGAGTAATTGCATTACTGAAACGGTAAAAATAATTCCAAACTAGAACAATTGTTATTGTATTTTCTATCAAAGTTATTTATAACATTTCTAAACTAACAACTTCGAAGAATTACAAGCCGAGAAACTAGTCCTTTGATTTACAGATAAATGTTCTAATTGACATAGGAAATGTGCTTCTCATGATTTTCTACGAGAAGAGAAAAATTTGAGAAGATTTCAGATAAAGACGTCATCAATTTTAAATCCAATTTTCTCTCTTTTGATTCCATGCTCGCCTGATGATGAAATTATTTTCTTTAAAACCCTGCATGAGAATAAACTAGAATTGATTTTCACTTTGACCAAGCAGATTCTCAAACTCAATGATATTCCAGATCGGAACTATAGGTGGATATCCATGTATTCTACATTTGGCATCCATCCATGTATTGTTTTCACCTTCAAGCTTGTTGCAACCCACTTATCCTTGGACTTAGCTACAAAAACACTTATTAGTTAGGAAATATGTGCTTTTCGGTAGCTATAGTAATGTTTCAATTAATTTTCACATCGAAACTATAGATTACAAGACATGAATGAATGATACCATTTATTATGCTTGAACATGTCCTAAATGACCTTATAGGTTGAAAATGTAGTAAAACTATATATGAAAAAGATGGAGGTGACGGTAAAAGGATGTCAAAAGGAGGACAATTTAGGACCTCAACATTTCCATATGCTGAGGATGTTGCATGTCCTCATGCACCAAAAAAACAAAATTTGAAGAAATGCTTTGTCATTGAACTGTTTCTCAGGCTTGGATTAAGACACCCAAGTTTGTAGATCTTTCCTTATTTTGCATATTGAGCGACCATCTAAGTTTCTTCTTTAAGATTTTTCCTTGTAGCCCCTTGATTTTTTTCTTAAGAAACCTATTGTTTGCTTTAAGCTTCTTTTTCTTTTTATACCAATATCACATCCTCAACAACATGGTATCATTCTGAGATTTCAAGATTTTGTTTTGTGTCCTTACTGCTTCATTTTCATCTTTTATATGCATGTTCAATACTTATAATTCATAGATGTCTTGTTTTAAAGTATTAACAATTTCTTTCTCTGCTTGAGGAGTGCGTTAGTTTCTAGATTGGTAATAGGAACATCATCATGCAAAAGAACTTCATAAAATTTAGTTTCTAAAGGAGTATTTACCTTCCTCTGCACCTCTTGCTCTAAATTTTCCAAGTAATCATAAACTTCTTGTTGAGTTAGTTCTATCTCTAGAGTTTTTCTTGTTGGACTTTGATAAAATGGAGATTTTGTTGCCACTCTTGTATCACCATGGCCTTCTTCATTAGGATTAACGGTCTCTGGAGGCTCTTTTCATCTTTTCTTAGTTGAGTGATTATAAATTAGTTTGCTCCTTCTTAAATTTTGTTTAGGCTTGAACACTTCTTGTATTTTCCTTTTATTACCTTGTTTCTATATTTTTCTTTGGTTTTTGCTTGGTTTTCTTGTCTCCTTTATTATCTCAAGTTGCTTGGCACTTTGAATGGCTTTATTTCTTCTAGCATTTTGTTTATTGTTTTTCTATTTAACTTTTTCCAAAAATGGGCTAAGTGGAGTGCCATACTCTGTTTCATCGAATGGAATTTCTATCTCAACTGGTTCATTCACTACCAAATCCTTTTCTTCCTCTGTGGCAGGTTCAATGTTAGGGTTTTGAAATACCTTTCGTTAACTTTTCTTGGTATTTTTCACTTCTTCCTCTTTAGATCACTTTATGAAATGATTTCTAACCAGAAAACTTTTCCAATTATCTCCAATGGTTCTCAGGTGAGCTTCTATAAGATTTTTTACTAACCCATGGTGGTATAGAGTCCTATCAATATCCCTTGAGTCTCTTTGTATACTAAAGGCCATTGTTCTAAGGCTACACATCATATATATGGAAGATTTAATTATTTTCCTTTAATGAAATGCATCAATAATCTAGCATGGTAAAAGAGCATTGTGCCATATCTTCCCATTTCTTAGGCACTAATAATAAGTTTCTCCATTTATATTTTGTGTTGTAACTGGTATTCATTTCTCAAAAATGGAGATATCCATACCTAGGTTATGCAAGAATCTCTTCTAGTGTTCATCCTTCACCTTTTGATTCTTGAGCCAAATCTGTTCATTTCGTGGGAGTTTTGTTGCCTCTGCTACAAATGATTCTGTAATCACTAGCCTTATATTTCCAATTTCAACCTCCAAACCATCAAACGTCCAGGAAAATTCTCTAGTGACCTTGACTTCATGTCCATCAAATTTTTCAAAAAATTGAAGCCACTCTACCTTCTGTAATTGGTCCCACACTTGTGGATATGCACTGATAAAACTTATTCCCTTTGGCTTATTTTGGACTATCAAACCCATTATGCAGAGAAGTTTTTGTTCTTGAATTTTCTCTTTCAACTAGGATGAATGGAGGAATGGAAAATAATATGGGATGGTTCGATGGTGGGTTAGCTTGAAATAAATTGTTAGGGCGGAGATTGATTCTCAATAAAAGTTTTCCTCTTTCATTAATGATTTGCCATGATTTAAAAGATCTGGATTTACAAGACTGTTAGAATCTAAGAATTTTGAGTGATTCATATGTGATGGAAATGGTTTTGATGTGACGGATTAGGATATGATTATGAGTGATGGATTAGGACCATAAATAAGGTCATAATTTCGCTCATTATTACGAAGGGTGTATCATAAACATTCGATATGCTCATAATTCTATTGCTTCCTTAATGAAAATTAATTTAACATTATATTTGCAAACCTTATAGCACATAACTTTTGATATTGATGTCTTTCTTTTTTGCAAGTCTGGAGTGTTCACAGGTTCAGAATGCTTGTAGGTTCATCACTAGCTGCAAAATTTGAAATTAGTTATAGAATGTTGCATATTTTCCATCTATGTCTTCAACTTAATTATTTGCTTGAAAACTTGTTGTTGCTAATGTGGATAATCTTTGACACTGATGAATTTTGATAATGCTAAGATTTATTGAAGATTTATCTTTAAAGAGAAAAAAAAAGTCTTCAAAAACATTTATTTAAACTTGCAAATTTGTTTCAAAGAAAAATCAGGATAAAAGAAAATGGGAAAAAAAAAGACGGAAATGGTGAAAATATAAGTTGGCAAGGACCCCTTTGTTTTTAGCTAAGATTTTTTGCATAGAAATACCAGTGGTGTTGGTTTTCATACTAGCTATCTTTTTCTTTTCTTTTTCTTTATATATTTATATATATATATAATATATATATATATATATATTATATAAGAGAGAGAGAGAGAGAGAGAGAGAGAGAGAGAGAGAGAGAGATTACAATTCTTAGTGATAAGGAAGAAAAATCTTCCCTTCTCACTAACTACATATCAAAATTCTTTTGCAAATATTTGATAAATTGTTCTCTTGCCAAGGGCTTATGATATAGTTTTAACCTATGCCCATTAACAAGGAAGGTAATATTTTCTTCATCAATAGTCCTAATTCTAACTACTCCATTATCACATTATCTATTTCATAGGGAGAAAGCCAATGTGTCCAAACTTTTCCTTAGAAATCCTTAAAACTTAGACTAAAAAAGAAGATCCCAATCACCTAGATTGAATTTCTTGACTTTGATGTATTTTCATGCCACTTGGTTCTTTATTGATGGATTATGTTTTTTGTTGTATGGAATCTTGTCAGATCTCATCTGGCTCATTCTGTTGTGCCAATCTATGTTTTTGAGCTTCAAATAGATCAAGTCTCAACTTTGCTATTGTTCTAAAGGTCTCCACTTGGAATTCCATTGGAGGCAAGACTTGCTTCCCATAGACAAGCTCATAAGGAGCATGTCCAATAATATTTCTCCATGTGGTGCGGTAGGTCCAAAGTGCCTCTGGAAGCCCTCCTACCCAGTATCTTTTATGCAAGTGTACATTATTAGTCAATATAGCTTCAAGTACCTTGTTGATAGACTCCAGTTGCCCATTGGCCCACAGGTGGTATGGAGTGGATTTCCGATGTTTGATATTGTATTTCTCCATAATTTTCTCCACTAACTTGGATGTGAATTGAGCACCTTGATTAATTACAATCTCTCTTGGGACATCAAAGCGAGTGAAAATATCCTCAAAAATAAATGTAACTACAACATTTTTAGTAGAAAAAGGAAGTGGCTTATCTTCTACCCATTTTGTAACATAATCTATACAAACAAGAATATACCTCTTTTGTTTATATGGAGGATTGATTGGACCAACAAAATCTAGAGCCCATTTTGTAAAAGGCTTTACAAGTACTTGAGATTATAGAGGCATCTCATCTGATTGAATGGGATTTCCCATTCTTTGGAAATTGTCACATCTTTTGACATATTCCTTAGCATCTCTAAAAAGAGAAGGCTAGTAATACCCCAAAATTACTTTGTATGCAGTTCTTTTATCAATGAAGTGTCCTCCACATAGTTCATAATGGTAGGATTTTAATATCTTTGGCACTTCATCCTCTCAAACACATCTTTGGATAATCAAATCAGGTATAGTTTAGTACAATTATCCCTCTATCCATGAGTAAGGTGCACTGGTCTTGATATCTTTATGACTTTCTTTGGTTGACAATTGTGGAGGAAACTTACATGTAGCCAAATAGTTAGCAATATCTAAAAATCAAAGATTTTTAATAGACATTGCAAAAATATATTCATCAAAAAAATTATCCTTTATAGGGGTATCAATATTATCATTTTTCATCCTGGAGAGGAAATCAACAACAATGTTTTCCTTTCCTGACTTATCCAAAATGGTAATATTGAATTCCTATAACAATAACAACGATCTGGTAATCCTACCATTAGTAATTGGTTTATTCATTAAATATCTAATAGCATAATGATTTGTATGAATGAAATTTTCATAGCCAGTAATGTAATGTTGAAACTTATCAATGACATGAATAACAACGAAAAATACATTTTTAGTGACTGTATAATCTAACTCTACAAGATTGAAATTTTTGTTCGTATAATAAATAACATAATGAGTCAAGTATTTTTGTCCCTACAAAATTCCCAAAGTTGTATCTTAAGCATCAATTGAGATATGAAATGGGAGAGACCAGTTTGGTCCTATTAAGATTGGTGGTTCAGTAATTTTTTGTTTCAATATTTCAAATGCTTTTTGGTAGTCAATATTCTAGATGAAATAAAAATATTTTGTAGGAAGTTTAAAGAGTGGAGAAGTTATTTTTGTGAAGCTTTCTATGAAATTTTTGTAATATCTTGTAAAACGAAGAAAAATTCTAGCATCTTTTTGACAAGTAGGAACTGAAATTTTGGAGATTATTGACCTTATTGTATCCACCTTGATTCCAGCACCTGAAATATGATGCCCCAAAACAGTTCCCTTATTAAAAACCATAAAGCATTTTTCATGACTTAATGAAAGGTTTGCTTCTTTACATCTAATGATAATTTTTTCTAATTTATCCATAACTTTTTCAAAATTTTTCCTATATACAATAAAATCATCCATGTAAACTTCTACACAATCATGAATCAAGTCAAAAAAGATACCTAAAAATTCTCTTTGAAATGTAGCAAGTGCATTACATAAACCAAAAAGAAGTACCCTATAGGTATACGTACGTCAAGAAGTGAAAAGTATATATTCCTTGCTAAAGTATTTGATACTTAATCAATGAAAGATGGTGGGAAATGATATTTTTAAAGTAACCTTGTTTAGTTCTCTATAGTCAATGCAAAATCGCCACTTTCCATTCTTCTTAGGAACAATCACTAAAGGTGAAACCTACTGGTTATCTGATATTGGGTAAATGAAATTCACATTAAGCAATTTTTGTAGTTCTTCCTTAACGATTTCTCTCACATTGGGATTCATCCTTCTCTGAGGTTGTCTTACTAGTTTGACATTTTCTTGAATTTAAATGTGATGCATACATGTATTAGGGTCAATTCTCTTCATGTCAGTTTATTTCCATGCATATGCAGAAGAATTCTTTTGTAGCATATTTATCAATTGTTTCCTTTGAAATTCTTCCAAGTTTTTCCCACTGGAAAAATCGTAACTTTTCATTAATTGAGAAAAATTACATGTTGTAGATGCGTTTGCATATGCTGTAAGTTCTTCTCCGACATGTGGAGAGGTAACAGTGTCATAGCTAGTTCTATACATATCAAAAAATGAATCATCTTAGAGGATGTTCCTTTTATATAGACTATCTGTAGGATTGCAGGAAAAATAAACATATTGCCACGCAGGGCATCGTGTTGTTTCTGTTCAAAAGCTATGTACAAATTATCAAAATGCTATAAATATATCATCAAGGGTTGTCCGCCCTATGGTAGTGTGTATCGGAATATGGCCTGTGATAGTACTGGAAGAAATTTGCGCCTCGATGCTCCTGTATCAGCCATTCACCTCAGGGAAGTGACATGGCCTCCTTGGAAAGTTGATCAGCGCTGCAGTTGTGTTCCCTGTAGATGTGTTGACAAGTGATGTCAGTACATTGAGCCTTCAATATATTAATATCATCCAATATATTCAGGAGGGTGTGTGTGTGGCATTCTGTAGTATTATTGAACCAATCAATAATAATCTTTGAGTCGCCAAATATATGAATATGTAAACAATGGTGTCCCAATGCAAAATGTAAGAGATGACAGAGCGAGATGTTTTCTACAAAATTGTTTGTGCCAGGTCCTAGACCCATCTTGACTCTGTAATAATGCTGATCATTTTTGTAAAGGAGGAAGCCTCCCCCACATCCTTGCTGCTGAGCCGAGCTATCAAAGAAAGCCCAGGGAGAGCTGCAGTTTATGGGAGGAGGGTCTCTCATGGGTCCTATTCCTAGGTTGCGGAGGGTCGGGCAGCGAGTGATATGCGGCTGTGATGAGGGAGCTGATGTGCAGCCAGTTAGGCGGGATATTGTCAAAGATCATCCGATTGCGAGCTAGCCAAATATACCAGCACGTAATGATGGGTAGGCATTGGAGTTTTTGGACTTTGTGACGGTTATACCAGGATTCCCACGCATGTGAGATATCGTTGCCCTCCCATTTATCAGAGAAGTGTATCGATGCTGCAATGGATTGCCAGATAGCGGATATGGCCGAACAGAAAAGGAAGAGGTGAGTGCATGATTCAGATGATTGTTTACATAATGTGCACCAGGATGGCCCATGTATAGCCTGGCGCATCAGATGGTCCCCTGTAGGAATGATTCCTTTGAGAATGCACCAAAAAAAGAGCTTTTTCCTGGGAGGCGCAGTAAGTTTCCAAACTGTCTGCCACCAGAATGTGATAGTATCCGAAATTTTGTGTGATATCAAAGCAAGATATCCCATCTTTGGGGTGTATGATCCATTCCCCGAAAGATTCCATATCAGTTCATCCGAGCCTTGTTTAATCCTGATATGAGCTTCAGATAATGCAGAGGTGTAATCACTCCATGCCGAGTGCCAAGCAGGTGGCAGATTAATTTGGTGGGCAGATTTCCAGCGCTGTACGAAAATGGTGGAGCTTTGTGGGTCGGAAATATTAGCCAGGACTTTTATCTCACGTGAATGCAGTTGTAGTATGAGTTCATTTGGTAGGATATGGCGTCCACCGCATCCCGGCCACGGATCCATACCAATGTGTACTAGTGATCCATCGTTGACCCTCCAAACCAGGTTTTCCCTGATGAGAGGCAGTGAATTTAAGAGAGCCTTCCAAACAGGTGATATCCCTGATTTTTGCCAAGTGGGCAGGCGAACCCAATCCAGTACATTGCGCGGCCAATTCTTCCAAGTTATATTTAATATTTAATGTTTTAGCTGGAAAAATTTCTACTAAAAAATTGCTAAACATTTCCATAGAATGTAAATCTACTTTAGATTATCAAGATGATAAATATTCAATGTTACCATTAGAGAAATTTTAAGGTCTAAAATGGAACTCCTAAGGAATATTAAAAAATAATAGTGGAAATATTAAAATAAGATTAGATTACACCATTAAAGTTTAGAGGGAAAAAACAAGAAACTACTTTTGCAACTCATATTTTCAATTTATCTCCCTATGGCCTTACTTAAATTTCGAGTAGGAGAAATCAGTGGATGCAAATTGTAATTACTCATCCAAGGAGTACCCATGTTGCATACTTTCGCTGGACACTGCTACATGAAAAATGAGAAATACATGAAAAAATGTGATTGCAATCACGTTTTTAATGTATTCCTCATTTTTTTGTGTAGTAGGGTCCATCGAAAGTATGCAAAATGGGTAATCCTTAGATGAGGCATTAAATTTCGCATCCAATGAGTGCTCCCACTCAAAATTTGAGTAAAACCGTAGGGAGATAAGTTGAAAAAATAGATTTTTTTTTTTGTATTTTTTAATCTTTTTGTTTTTTTACTCCAAAAATGGTGAGTCATCCCCCATGGTTGACATCATCATATTAAATCCTCTTGGTTCTTATAAAGTTTATTTTGGTTTTATATTTTTATTTTGAGGTCCATTTTAGACCTCAAAATTTCTCAAACGATTGCTCTTGAAAACTTTGGTCTTGTTTATAATATGAAGAAGAGTCATTATTATTCATCAAATTTATTAATTGATCATCCTCATCAAGTTGTGAAAGAGTAAATACAGGTTGAATATTTTCAAAGTCTTCATTATCATCATCATCAATCCAAACTTCACTTTCTATTTCAGTTATTATTTTTGCAGGTGGATACAATGTGAATCTCTTGTTGGAGTTGTCATCAGAAATATATATCTCACCATATCTACAACTTATAAATGCATCAATTGTAGCTAGCCAAGATCTACCAAGTATTAATGGATGCCCCCCTAAATTATTCTTGGGAATCAAAATCATAAAGTCAATAGAATATTCTCATGAATCTAAATATACATATACATCTTCTAATATACCAGCAAGTTTAATAACAAATCTATCTATTAATTGCAATAAAGTTGGGGTTTACTAAATATTAGGATCCTTCAATTGACCCATAGTTTTTTTACTCATAATATCAATGGTTGCTCCTAAATTAATTGAAGTGTTTGGAATTTCAATACCATTGATGTGAATTTTTACAATAGGGCTACCTACATCTAAATATTTTTGAACTATTGGTTTTCCCATCATAATATTTGCAATATTACCTACCAATTGAATATTTTTAATGTATTTTATTTTTCTTCATGGTTTTTTAAAGTACAACTCTTTTATTCCTTTTCCAAATATGAGTATTTCCTTTATAGCCTGAAGTAAAGGAATTTTGATGCAAATGATTTTGAATTCATCTAGCATACTATATTCAGGTAAAATGATTTTCCTTTCTATTCCCTTATCAATTTGAATTCTTACAGGAAAAGGAGGACTTTGTAAGGAAACATAAGGTTGTTCTACTAGAGGAATTATACGTGTTGATTTTATTTGGTTGCCACCTAATTGTGTAGAAACATATTCCTTTGGAGGAGTCTTTTATTGATCAAGAGATGCCTCTTTTCAATAACTTTATTCTCCTTATATTCTTGGATGACAACTGGCAGTGATTCCTTTTGCAAGACTCTACCAGATATAAGTTGGACATCATTTAGACCTAGAGGAGCTACCATACAAGGCAGAAAATTTTGACCCTTAACATTATAGATGGGTTATTGAGGGTTTTTATTATTCGTATTTGGGAGTGGTTGAGTAGGTAGTTTATTATATTTTTGAGGAAATGGAGTGGATGGTAAGGGAAGTGGTTGAATCGAAGTCAATTGGAGTTGAAATTGTGGTTAGGCAGGTTGTGAAGGTTGAGGGGAATAATATTGAGGTTGGTATTGAGGGTATGTCTGTTGAAATTGAGGATATTGAGGACCCCTACCATATGAATTTTTCCAACCTTGTGACCAAGATGGGTTTTGAGATTGAGGTGTCCAAGTTTTCCAAGGCATAAGTGAATTCAAATTTCTTTGTGGTAGTGCATATGATTGATATTTTGCATTGGGATCTTGTGCCATGCCTTTTTTTTAGGCTACCAAGGTCTCTTGGGGGCAACATATCAAAGTGATTCAGCTTGACTTGTTCCAGCTTCTTCTTGGAAAACAATCTTAAGTCTAGGTATTGAAGGACATTCCTTTGTATCATGATTTTATGGAGATATAACAAATATTTCAACATTATAAAGAGGAAATTCTCATAAAACATGATTTTTCCTAGATCTAGGATAGAAAATGGATAACACAATATTCTTATCTTTTTTCTTGTTTTGTATCCTTAAAGTATCTAGTTGTTCACTAATATTTATGAGGATATCATTTTTAAAGTTGTCAAGCAAATTTCCTATTATTGTTCCAGATGAAGATTTGCCTACTCTTGACATGAATGGATCTCTTGGATTCCTACCATATTTTACCTTTCGTCTTGTAATGTGTTTATATAACTCACAGATTTCTTCGAATGAAAATTGGGAGACATCTCTATTACCTATTAAATTGAGAAGATCAATCCATTCATCTCTTATTGTTTTTAGCAAAAGCATTTTTAATGTCTTTTCATCTCAATTATGCAATTTATCCCTTTTGATATTGTAGGAAAACCTTTCCACCAGATCTTCAAGGTTTTTATCTTCTTTTTGAACCATCTTAAATACTTCATCATTAAGGTCATAGTGCATACATTGATCTTTATATTTTTATAGGAATATTCTTTTCATACCTTCCCATGTTCTGATAGAATGTGTTCCTAGACCCATGAACCATTTAAGAGATCCATCTTTTAAAGTAGATGAAAATAATTTCAGTTTTTGAGTATCAATTAGATAATCATATGACATGTTTAATACTTAAAACTCAAAAATAAATGTCTCTCGATCCTCATTTCTTAACCCATGAAAGTTAGGAAGGATGGATGGTGAGATATGTTTCATGGTAGTAGTGGTGTTTGTATCTAATATGGGGAATCCAAATGGGCCATCTTCATTAATATCTATATCATATCCCCTTCCACCTCAACGTCCTCTATTAACTCCTTTATTACCTCCTCTACCTCTTTCTCCACCATTCCTTGGTATTTCCTCTGCATGTACTTCTCATTCTCCCTCTCCTACCATTGTATATTCCTAAGAGATAATATAAGGTTCAACAATAGGGTTGCTAACTTCTTCTTCCCTTGGTTCTTCTACTAATGGTATGTCAAAAAAAAATCCATCCTCCTCTTCACTAGGTACTTTTAACTCCTGTCCTAAGGGTTGTTCACATGTTGAAGAAAGAAATGTGACTCCTTCAGTAGGGTATGTAGGTTCTTCAACTATAGCCTTTGTAGATGAGGTTGGTAAATCCCTAGGCTGAATTTCAGACCTACGCACTTTAGGGAGTTTATGTCTACCTGCTATGGATGGAATGCAAGTTTCAATGGATGGTGTGGCACTATGTGGTCTTGCGGGTGGTTGGTGATGTTAATATTGAACTACGTCCTCTACCTCTACTTACAAATCTACCCCCAAAATCTCGTTCTCTATACATGAATTTTAAATTATTTTAATATTATTGTAACTATGCATCTAGAAAATGAATGCATCTAGTATGATATGCAAGTTGAAAAAAGAAAAGTCTTATATACACTTCCCTGACAATGACACCAAAAATGTTTGGTAATTTAATTGTTAGTTAAATTACATCATTAAATTTTCTACCAAGGTTGGGGTACTTGTGAAGTGTATGTGCATTATATATGCTAGGAGGTTTATTTTTTATTAATGATTTCAAATTTCAAGGCAAAGTGTAAAGTTAAACTAGTCAAGATTAGCTTTTGTCAGGTTATGCACATGTTCTTTTTGTAATATCAACCAATTAAAGGCTAAAATGCAAGAAATTAAAGCACATTAATCTAGGAATTGAAATTACTATTTCACCAAAATGAAATTAAAAGTTTATTTTAATTAAGCGGAATTGAAATACTACACTGAGGAGGAGAATTAAAAGTCTATGCTATTTTGCAGAATTTAAAATCTATACTACTTTGCATGATTGAAAGTCTGTGCTACTTTGCATAATTGAAATTCTATGCTATTGAACAAGTAAAAGAACTCTCTTTTAATTATCTTGAAAGGAAACAGATCTAAGCTAATCAAATTAAAATAAACATTATTCTACCAACACATAAGAAATTAAAATAGGAACAAGATCAACTTGAAATCATTAAATGGATAACCTTAACAAATTATTGATATCTACAGTCTTATTGATGTTAAAAATATGAAACTGCGGTCAAATTCAACTTTGGAAAGCTCCCTTGATGGAGATAATGCTTACATTGAATTCCTATTTTCGAGAGGACCAAAATCGACCTAAAGATCACTCAAATCAGATAAGGGAAAGTGTACTTATGAAGAAAAGACCACATGTGCATATTTGATAAGGTTGGCCCTGAAGCAAAGTGGACTACTTTGAAAGGCTATAAATACAAGTGCTCTCTAATGCATTTAGACACAATGATGATACACTCTTCTATCTTAGTTTTGGCTTGTACAAATTTGAGGCTAGTCCATGGAGGATTAGGTTCGCTCTGAGGTGAAATTGTAGGGTTTGAGGCTCACATATTTGATTTGGGGTTTTGGGCCCCAGTCGCAGGCACAAAAGAGAGGGATCTCGACCACAGTCACTCCCACAGAGGCTCATGTGTGTGACTGGAGCCTTCCAGTCACACGGACATCTCATTGTGCATGCCACTGGGAGATTAGGTTTTTCGCAATTCAGTTTTGACCCTAGTCGCTCGCTTTGCCAGGCTTAAGGGTGCGACTGGGAAGCCATAGTCGCTCACACAAATCCTCCTTTGTGTGATCGGGCTCCAAAATATGGAATCTCATCTTCCGAAGATTTCACTCAATGGCCATAGGGTTCGGAAATTGACTACAGAAAGCGACAATTCAGTACAGTCTCTAGAATTAGATTTCTAAGCATATACATTGTTGGGTGCATTTTATGGATGTTGTAGTTGTTTTTCTGGTTAGTTTCATAAATGAATGTATGGATCATTGTACTCTATTTTTCTTAATTATTTTATGACAATCTAAGAAGAAGAATTTGCAAGGGTTTTCCCCATAGTGGGTTTTTTCCCTAGTCTCCGACCAATCCTGGTGTCTCTATGTGTGAATGTTCCTTTATGTTCCGCTGCATTGATGATGATGATATTGTTCTTTATACATAGTTGCATATGATGATGAATAATGATGTAAATATGAATAATGTTATGATGTTTTGGGGTGAACTTAATGTGTTAATGAAGAAATGAAATTATCAAAACAAAGAACAATATAGCCCTATGATAATTAACATGGTATCGGAGCTAGGTTGAAGAAAAGCCATGGAGATCACCCCCATGGAAATACCTTTTATGGACGCAAGAAGAGGATGGTGGAGACCTAAACCTTTGAAGAAAACCTTAGGAGATTTGTGTATAAGGGTTTGATGGATATTATGAGGTTAGGGTTTGAGAGAAATCCTAGTTTATGGAAAAGATATGGGATATGAAATCTAGCATGGTCAATGTGAAGATGCTCAAGCACTTGTGACAAATTTGATGAAGCCCTAGATGGGATAGTCTCTAGTAGGCCTGGTTGATAAATTTGGTTGAAATATTGAATACAAAATCGTTATATGGACAATGGACAATGATGGCTCTTGAAGGGTGGTTCAAGAGGAAGAGGGTCACCTCTCATTGAAGATAAGTATCTCTTGACTTATGATGCTCCTTTATGTCTTTACCTTTGTTTAGACTTATAGATCTGATTATTGCTTTGACTATTACTTATACTTCTTGCATGTATATTTGAGTATTTTGATGTTTCTAAGCTCCTTAATGAGATGTGAAAAGTATATACCTCTTGAGGATCATTTGAGATGCAGGAAAGGAAAGTTAGAGTTGGAAAAAGTAAAGAGGCATCTAATGAAAATATGACTAAGTGTTACATGATGCCTATGTCAAATAAAAGGACACACATGTATTTGAATACTACAAGGTATGCATGGTATGTAAGCCCTAAGGTATGATGAGAATATCTCCTTCTCAAATGGCTCGTGCGTACATATGAAAGTGATTTGAATCCATGTTTCTTATGGCGAAATTGTGCACTTGGTATTGAACAAGTATTTTACTTCTTGATGAAGATGAACTTCTTGATTCTATTAGACTACTTAATGTTGATCTTTGAAATATTGGTATATACTATCTTTCGGATATCTTGATCCGATAAATAAGGTTGTCACCTTGATTCTAGTAGATGGTAACTTGACATTATTTTTTTGTGAAATGAATGGAAACCATGATGATAGAAGTATAACAATGTGATTGACATTCATGATCTTTTGATGATCGTGGTTATGTTTTGATATGTTTAGTAATTATGGAATTCGGTAAAATTGAATGCCCTGACTTGATGGATTGAGTTATGTGACAAAGAAGTAATGCATTTGATCATGATTCTTGAAGTCTACTCCTATTAACTCTTTGACACTTATGCTTGATGAAAAATTGATGTCATGATGAAGTAGCTGATGATAACACCATGATAAATATGTGATATGTTTGACTTTATGATCTTACATATCTACTGATGTAGGTTAATGGCGTGAATGGAGATGAATGAAGTGGATTCCCATTTAGAGAGAGAACCGCTCCATAAGATCCCTTATCCTATTATCATTGTATACTCTTTACTAATAAAGTATTATTAATGGGCATGAATAAGACAAACATATGACATTGTTGATCTATAACAAAGTTTTGATCTAAGGAGAGAGTTTTTTCCTTTGCTCTAAGCCTTAGTCGCATGGAAGTAGGTTCACAAGTGCAATTATAGCATCTCAGTCGCATGGAAGTAAGGTAAATAGCGTGACTGTAGTATCCCAACTGCTTGTAGGGAAGGCCTATGGGTGCGACTATGCTTGCAAGAGACAAAAATGAAGTTTTGTGCATGAAATCAGATGTTCACCTGAAGGATGCCAGTCCTACAGATGTGGTGCAAATAACAGAAATATCTTTGAGCAGGAAAGTTTGAATGTTTGCTATAATATGAACATGAAGAATTAACTTGTGTTTCCATGTGACCGGGACATGCATATATATGTGTCATTATGTTTGAAGTTTGTTCTACAAGAGTTTGACATGATTTGGATTATTGATATAGATGAGTTGTATGATTCTTGATAATGAAGTAGAACTTTGACTTGATGTTGGGATATGCTCTAGACTATAGATCTCACTATATTGAGACTTGACATGATGCCTAATGATTTGATTTGATGAATGATGGTTTTCCTTGATGAGAATGATATATGAACTTCCAATGACTAATATTGGCATTCGATAATGGTTTTGTATTGACCTCCCCATTCTTATCACATTGGTTGAAGTATTGACATTTGTGATTCAACATCAAGTTATCTCCATGAATGGTTTGAACTTGCATGACTTATCCTTGGTATATGCATTTTCATCTAGTGACTTATATTATGATCATGAGGATGACTTGGTGAAATTTAGATCGATATTATTTATGACAACTTGTTGGCATGATAATAGATGAAGTCATGACTTGATGAGAGATCTACATATCATCTGGTCTAAATAATATGATACTGTGATATTGCGATGATTTTGATATTGGTTATAATCTAACATCTAAACTCTGAGAAGATGACTTAGTTGATTTGATTGTACAATATTGTGAGTATGGGCATATTGGTTTGGAAAAGTGTTATGGTTTTAGAGAGAATTGTATGAAATAAGCTCCTGATCCAGATATGTCCACATCGACAACAATTTGGTGAAGCCAAGAAGAAGATGTGTTGATCCAAACCTCTACTTTAGAAGTGTTCCAAGGTACGACTTTATTTTGAATTTGATTTTATATACTGATGGTCTACTCTTGATGGGAAATGAGCCTCTGATGATCTAATTAAGAGGGAGATGGCTTCTGAAGCTCGAAATACTAAATCATGGAACATTGAATCGATTTATAAAGTTGGGAAAAAGAAAATCTATATTGCAAGGCTATTGTAGAAGTATTGGAAAGTGGAAATCCAAATCCTTGGACACTGATTGAATTTCAAGAAGTTGTGAAGAGATATTGTTAAACTTAACTTGGCTACTGATAGTTGATTGAAGCATTAATGTTATGTTTTGAACATCCATCCATATATATATATATATATATGATGTGCATAGAACCTGAGTTGATTTATGATTGAGCTACTTCATGCACATTGAGTTGCCACCGAGCACCCTTCGAGATACTTGCATGGGACAATCTTCCTGTGATATGTGACTACTTGGGTGTATTAATGATGATTAGATTTTTATTGATGAAATGAGCACATTTGGATGCTTCCTTAGTATGAGATCTGCCATGATATCTTGGATGAAAGATCCATAGCACGACCGAGGTTGAGTACGATGTTGCTAGGATGATTAGTTGTGAGGCGGGATGAAGAAGCTCCTTAGAGATCCATCTGAGCATGATCTCGATATGACATGGATACATTATGATGACAAAGAATGGGACTCGATTGGAAGAGAATCCCATATATAGTTGGAATCGATATACTCATATATTGAGATAATGCAGTTGTACGAGACAATCTTAGGCTTATGGTTGGAACCTCCTTGAGAGAGAGGATGAATATGGTATCCCTTTTTGTGATATATATGATTATTTATGTTCTAATATAATATTTGATTTGATGTCCTGTATAAAAAAGAGACAACTGCTATTGAGACATGATGATTACCATATATGAGCACAGTGATATGTGTCTAGTCTATAAAGAGCAAGACTGATCAAGAACATTGAGCCAACTCTTCCTCCTTTGTTTGAGCTCCCAGGGTGTGGAATTAAGATAGAGGGATCATGTGGTTGAGGAAACTTTGGACAATAGGGTAACACCCCTATCTGTTATGCATAGGGTTGGAGTAGTAGCTCATCCTATCTTGGTCTTTGCAAAATATACCCTAGTTGGCATCATACCCACAAGTAGGGCTTGTTGGGATTGTCCCTCCCTATCTGGCCAGTGGGTTAAGGAGGCTTGGAGGCGTGTGATCCTTACTTTTTGATAAGTTGGGTATCTAATCCAAGCTCAGATTATGATGCAAGTATTCTACCACATGACTATTGAGGGTCATTGTTGGGAAGATCAATAGGCAATAAGATGGGTTGAGTAGTAGCTCCCCCATGAGATTTTGGGTTAAGCAGTGGCTTTGTGGTGTGGTTACAGGTTTAGACGTGCTCCTTGATGAGGATGTGGGTCATAGATCCGAGTCCCCACCGATATTTCGGGTACTAGCCCGCTGACCAATATTCTGGGTAGTAGTCCGTTGACCGATATTTCGATTAGTAACCCATTGACAGAGATTCTGGGTAGTATCCCAATAAATAGAAGGTGGTAGCTTAGGCTCCCCTCCGATGACAAATTATTCTTCTAGATTCGATAATGTTCAGCATATGAGCAGGGAAAATCAAGAGATAAGCAGGAATGAGGAAGTGATGAATTGAGATGATCAGTGATGATACAAGATGATGAGATACTTAGGATTGGATATGATTTGATACACATGACATGATGTAGGCAGAATTCTCCCTAGTTGAGAGGGTGTGTTAAAAATATGCAATTGTGGCCAAATTCCACTTTGGACAACTCCCCTGATGGAGATATTGATTGATTGAATTTCTGCTTTCGACAAAACCAAAATCGACCTAAAGATCACTGAAATCGTTTAAGGGAAAGTGTACTTATGAAGAAAAGCCCACATGTGCATATTTGATAAGGTCAACCCTAAAGAAAAGTGGACTACCTTGAAAAACTATAAACAAAAGGGCTCTCTACCTCATTTGGACACAATGATGAGACACACTTCTATCTTGTTTTTGGCTCGTGTGGGTCTGAAGCTCGTCCAAAGAGGATCATGTTTGCTGTAAGGTGATTGCGGGGTCCAAGGCTCACATCTATGATTTAGGGTTTTGGGCCCTAGTCGCTGGCACAAAACAGAAGTATCTTGACCATAGTTGCTCCCACAAAGGCTCATGCATGCGACTGGAGCCTTCCATTTGTACAAACATTTCACTGTGCATGTGACTGGGAGATTAGGGTTTTCATAGTTCAGTTATGACCCCAATTGCTCGCTTTTTAGGCTTAAGGTGCGACTAGGAAGCCATAACCACTCACACAACTCCTACTTCGTGTGATCGGGATCTAAAAGACGAAATATCAGTGTTACGAAGATTTCGCTCAGTGACTGTAGGGTTCGATAGTTGATTACAGATAGTGACAATTTAGTACAATCTTCAGAATCATATTTCTGAGTATATACATTGTTGGGTGCATTTCATGGATGTTGTAGTTGTTTTGCTTATTAGTTGCATAGATGAAGATATGGATCATTGTACTCTCTTTTGCTAAATTATTTGATGACAATCTAAGAAGAAGAATTTGCAAGGGATTTCCCCATAGTGGGTTTTTCATTGGTCTTCGACCAATTTTGGTGTCTCTATGTGTGAATGTTTTTCTTTTATTGTTCCTTTATGTTCCGCTGCATTGATGACGATGACATTGTTCTTTCTACATAGCTGCATATGATGATGAATAATGATGTAAATTTGAATAAGGTTATGATGTTTTGGGGTGAACTTAATGTGTTAATGAAGAAATGCAATTATCAAAGAAAAGAACAATATAACCCTATGAAATACTAACAAATGAGAGTTAATCCAAGCATGAAATATAAATTTGAGACTAAGCTATGAAAGAATTCAAAAAAAGAACTAATTAAGGAAATATTTTTGTGCAGCCCCAAGGGTTAGCTCAACTGGTCAAATAAGTGCCTCGCCGTTTGGGAGGTCATAGGGTCAATTCTCCCTGAAGCCCTTGGGGTTAGGCCTAGCTATTGGCCACGGGGCTTGATACCCTTGATCAAGCTCAGATATTTCCGTGGACGTAGCAGCCACCTAGTGACCACGGGTGCCCATGAACCACCAACATAAATAAATAAATAAATATATATATATATGTGTGTGTGTGTGTGTGTGTGTGTGTGTGTGTTTACCTTAATTGAGCGCTCAACCTATTCTATTAAATCGACAATGAAAGAAACCAAGCATAACATACATAGAGTATGAAATTTCTAACTAGGAAAAGAAAAAGATAGAGTAAAATAACTGCTTAGAAAGAACGAAATTAACAAAATGATACGATTTCACAACTCTTCAAGGGGTCCTCATGTGGAGCACAAGCGAGATTCATCAGGGGAATTTTGAGGTCTAAAATAGGTCTCAGAAAAATGTACAACCAAAATAAGATTTATAAGAGCCAATAGGTTTCAAGATGATGATGTCAACCATGGGGGATGATTTACCATTTTTAGAGTAAAAAAGTAAAAAGATTAAAAAATAATAAAATAATAAAATAATTTTTTCAACTCGTATTTTCAACTTATCTTCCTAAGGTTTTACTCAAATTTCGAACGGGGTACTTGTTGGATGCAAAATTTAATTACTCATCCAAGGAGTACTCATCTTGCATACTTTTGATGGACCTTTCTACATAAAAAATGAGAAATACATGAAAAAACTTGATTGAAATCACGTTTTTCATGTATTTCTCATTTTTCGTGTAGTGGGGTCCATTGAAAGTATGCAACATGGGTACTCCTTGGATGAGGAACCAAATTTTACATCCAATGAGTGTTGTCACTCGAAATTTGAGTAAACCCATAGGGAGATAAGTTGAAAAATTAGTTTTTTAATGCAATTCAAATCAACAAATCAATTCACCAACACATTCACAATATTGTCAAGAATAGAGTAATTGCATTACTAAAACAAAGTCTTTGATAACAATAATTCCAAACTAGAACAATTGGCTATTGGCTTTGCTATCAAAGCTATTTATAACATTTCTAAACCAACAACTTCGAAGAATTACTAGCAATTGCCCCAAAAGGAAGGTGCAAAAAAAGGTTGATAGAAATGTTAAATTGAAAGAATTGTATTTTGATTCAAAATAAAAAATATTATAATAATTCAATCATCCAAACTAAACTTAGTCAATAAATTGCCCAAAATAAAATAAATCCTTAATCAAAATTATACAAATTATTATTCTTTGTTTCTCTCAATTATTTATATAATAAAATCAAATCATTATCTCAATTATTTATATAATAAAATCCAATCAATCATTCAAAATTATTATTTATATAATAAAATCCAATCATTCTCTCAATTATTTATATAATAAAATCCAATCAACCATTCAAAATTAAGCACATCAAGGCAGGCCAGTCCGTTTGCCGGCAGAAATAACATCTCAATAAACATAAATACATTTGAAGAATAGAATACAAATCAGTTCACATAGATAAAAAATTACCTCAATCTATCGTGTTCAAGATATTTAACTAATTCAATAACTATAACCGTTTATATAAAGGGGGTTATACTCAATCAACCGTTTAGAATCTAATAAATCAATTTCTTAGAACATAAAGATTAAACGTTCTAATCAATCAACCATTCAATTTCAATAAATCAAACTCAAAATTTCGATGCATCTTATTTTCCAGAGACCAAAATCAGCCAAAATTTGAACCCTCATCTTAATGGATCTAAATAAACTAACTCAAAATTTCGATGCATCTTATTTTCCAGAGACCAAAATCAGCCAAAATTTGAACCCTCATCTTAATGGATCTAAATAAACTAATAGTTGATGATCAACCTCATAGTCAAAAGGTATATGTACTTGCAGCAAACTATGTACTTTCGCAAACTCTCCATTTTCAAAGTGATGATGTCTGTCTTGTCAAAAGCTGTAAATTGAAAAAAAAATCACTAAATCCCAAAACGCTGAAAAATAATGCAATCAATCAATCTTCAACAGAGAAATCACAGGTACAGATACAAGCTTTGAATAATGCAATAAATTAATTGCATTCAATTCCTTGAGACACTTGTCCCTAGAATTTCAATTGAGAAATCTTTCAATTTTCAATTTACTGAGCCCTGGAATTTGGAAAGAAATTCCAAACAAATGGACGGAAGATCACCTCTATCACAAACCCAAACCCAATTCAACTCGCAAAATACTACATCGATTGCTTGGCTAATTCAATATTAAAACAGTCGAATCTTTGTCCAGATCAGAAAATCAATAAAAATGTTGTGCATAGTTTTTCCTTTTTTTTTTCAGAAGAAAAATCAATATATTATATACTGGAGATATAGATCAGCTTCAGAAAGAAGCGAAGTTACATGATATGAAAAAAGAGCATGATAAAAACCAGGCCTGGTTGGAGGAAAGCGATGGCCTGTATAAGAAAACTGGAGACCGTATTACAAAAGAGCGTGTAAAGGCCTGAATACATGCGCTGTCGAAACAGGCAAATACCGAGGCGGTCCTGTTGATGAAGATACAAATGGTGAAGATGACGCAGAAAAGACAGATGATGAAGAACATAATCCTGCATCCGCTTTAACCAAGGATCTTTGGGAAAGCATCGACAACATAATTCTCTTGCAGATGGACATGATTGAAATGCGCAGAAAACAAAGGAATTTCTATACCACGGAACCTGATATTTTGAATAACGAGAGAGTCAGAGATTGTGACTCCATGCATGATTTACTGCAGGCAAAAGAGAGAGGCCTGTTGAAACCCGGGGCCCCCCCTTGTGCCCTCCCAAACAGCATGTTCCACGAGGCAAAAACAAGTATTGGAAAATGCTCTGTCCAAGAGCTTCGTTCCTTTATCTGCCTTACGCATGAAGGAAAGCATAAATACGAACAGAAAACCCAGATTTAATACAGGTTTTGGAGAGATTATAGCAAGTGGACAGAACATTGAGAAAACAAACATTAAGAACGGGAAGAAGAAACATAGACATAGACTCGGTACGTAGAGAGACATATACGTAGGGAGACATAACGACAGACAGGATTTGGATCATAAAACTAAGACGAGCAGGTAAACAGAAAAAGAGGGGAAAAGAATCCCGTATGCGGATCATGCAACAGGTAGAGAGATTTCCCCGGGATCCCCGATACCTCAGATATCACAACATAAAGACATGTGACAGCAGAATGTTGTGCCAACAGCAAGGAAAAATAGAGAACGAACCCGGAAAAAACAGCAGAAGAAAACCGAGAGACAGGAGAACTGCCAAGAACAGGCAGAGAGGAAGATGAAAAATACAGAGAGCTGCTCGATCCTGAGAGAGGGGAAGCACGAAATATAAACAGAAGAAAGAAACGCTGACATAACAGATGCTAGAGCAGGAGGCTCAGAGGTAGGAGGCTTTAATAAAACTAAGAAGAGCAGACATCGGCCTTTTTGAGTCTTGGAAGATGGAGGAGTTCCTCCATTTCCAAATGAGCCAACAGGAGTGAGTGAAGAGGGATCTCCATATGTCTGACTGGCCACTCCACCAGAAGATTGCTTCCTGAACAGAAGAGAAAGAAATTAGAGGGAAGCCGAAGGAGAGGGAGATATCATACCATATGGTCGAGGAGATTGGGCAAGTGAAGAAGAGGTGAAAGTTCGATTCAGAGGCCATGAGGCATAAAGGACAGCGCCCCGGCCCCAACCATCCTTTCCTCTGTAGCACATCCCAGGTAAGATTTTTGTTGCTGAAGACGAGCCAAAGAAAAAGGACCATTTTGAGAGGGCAGGAGACTTTCCAGAGGGACATCGGGAAGATCATGGGGGGGAGGGAAGGGGAGGGAGTGACTGCAGCATAAATGTTTTTGACAGAGATGGGGAGGGGGTTGTTCGGGAGGGCCCATACCAGCGCATCCTTTGGAGCAGCACGGTGGATGGGCCTGTTTGAGAGGCCATGTTCGAAGGAGGTCCAGAGAGGGGAGAGGGGGGGCGGGAGGTGAAGATCAGAGGCAGATTTCCAGGCTGGGGAAAGGTTTGACCAGGAGATGATTAACTTGTCCCAAGTGAAGATTCCTTTATTTTGGAGATAGATGGTCAGGGAGGGAGGAAAGGAAGTTGGGCCATTTAGAATGCAGTCAATGCCAATGAGAATGCTGGTCCCAGAGTGGATTTTCCATCTCAGATTTTCCATGAAGAAGTGTTGGAGCTTTCTAAAGCCCAACCAGATAGCAGATCCATACTTTTTTCCCAAAGTATTCCTTCTGTACCAGAAAATGATGCCTTTTCCTTTGAGGTATTTTCTGTTGATGAGGAGACTCCATGGGCCACTCCCAAAGATCCCCCTGTGAAGTGTTTTGTAGATGAGGGCCCTCCCAAAGATTTTTAGATTTAGAAGTCCCCAACCACCATCTTTCCTGGGTTTAGAGATATCCTCCATCTTGACAAGGTGGATTTTTGATTGAAAAGAGCGGCCACCCCATAAAAAGTTTGCTGCTAGGGAGCACATTTTATTGGTAATGGATGAAGGAAGAAGGAAAAGGTGGGCCCAATAGACCGCAAGCTGGGACAGCACTGATTGCACCAAGATGAATCTGCCAGCCAGAGAGAGGAATCTCCATTCCCAACCCGAGATCCTGTAGTAGAAACGGTCAATGAGCCATGACCAGTCTTGTTTTTGGTAGCTCTTTGCCTTTAGATTAAAGCCAAGGTATTTAATACCATTTTCAATTGACTCCTGGGAGCAGCCAAGCAGAGATGCAGTCCAGGAAAAGAGGTCATCATTCACGTTGTTGTGGAACAACTTTGATTTGTCCCCATTAATGAGAATGCCAGAAGCTGATTGGAATTTTTTTAGAATGTTGTGAATACATGTCCATGATTTTTTGCACAGCATGGCAAAAATGAGAATATCATCTACAAACAGGTTGTGGGAGAGGTGGATGTCCTTGCAGATTTTGATCGGCCTGATTTCCTTTTCCTGGACCACCTTATTTATCTGCAAGCTAAGAGAGTTCATGACTAAGATGAAGAGCAGAGGGGAGAGGGGGCATCCCTGGCGCAGCCCTCTCTCCGCTTTGAAGAAGGGGGAAGGAATTCCATTAATGATCACTGAGAAATGCACGTTTTCCACACACGCCATTACCCATTCGATTCCCTTAGATCTGAGGCCGATTTTTTCCAGCAAGATGCGTAGGAAGCCCCAGTCCACGCAATCAAATGCTTTTTTGAGGTCAATTTTGTAAATTGCCGCCGCTGTCTTGTTTGTCGCCATAGAGTAAAGGCACTCTTGAGTTATAGCCACAGCGTCCCAGATATTCCTATCTTTCAGGAAGGCGTGCTGGTTCCTGGAGATAAATTGATTTAAAACAGGCTTTAATCTGTCCGCGATAATTTTGGAGATAATTTTAAAAAGAGTGTTGCATAATGAAATAGGGCGGAAATCGTGGAGAGAGGCAGTTTCTTTTTTCTTAGGAATCAGGGCGATGAACGTGGAAGAAAGAGAGCTGTGGATATTGCCCGACATACGGGAAGCCTCAACCGTGCGCAGGAGGTCCCCTTTAAACAGGTCATAAAAGTGAATGAAAAATTCAATCGGCCAACCGTCTGGCCCCGGGCTTCTGTCCTTGTTGAAGGCTTTCATTGCAGAGAGAAGCTCGTCCTCGGTGACGGGTTTTATGAAGTCTTCGTATGCCTGGGGATCAAACATAATAGGGACAGATTCCGCCGCCCAAAACATGTCGTGGGGGCTGCTATACCCGCGCTTGTATTGGTGATGAAAAAAGGCAGTGGCTTCATTTGAAATTTCCTCCTGTGTGGAAAGAAGATTCCCCCCACTATCCCGGATATTCCAGATGGAATTGATCTTCCGTCTGGCGTTGGCAAAGGAATGAAAAAATTTGGAGTTTCGATCACCCTCCCTGAGCCAGAGCGCTCTGCTCTTTAAACGCCAAGTGATTTCTTCCTTGAGAAGCAGTTCATTTTTTCTTGCGGTCAGATCCCTGATTTTGTTCTTTTTGTCGAAAGGCATAGTGTTCCAGGAGGAGGTCGATAGAAGAGATTCCAAGTCCGATTGAATGGAGGAGAGATCACGGCGGTCTGTTTTGATTTTCTGAGACTGCCATTCCTTTGCAGCAATACGCAGAGCATGTATTTTTTCTTTGAATGTGGTGAACAGAGCCGCGCTTGATGCCTGTGAGTCCGCCCATTTGCTGGAGATTAAAGAGATAAAATCCGGATCGTTCAGGAAAACTCTGTTAAATTTGAAGGAGTAACCTTTTTTGAAAGCCGAGTCCCGCCATTCCAGGATGATTGGTCTGTGATCCGAGGAGAACTCGTTAGCAACATATGAGAAAGGCGAACCGCATTTATCAATGATGCCTGTGTGAATAATAAAGCGGTTGATTCTCTTAGCTTTGTATGCGGGGCCAAATCTGCCATTGTCCCAGGTCGGGGATAAGGGATCCGGAGCTATGTCCACGAGGTTCCGCCGCATCAATTTTGCCCTTAGCCTATCACCCATTCTGTCAGACTTCCTACATGTTCCTCAGCACTCATCAGCACTGAGGGTGATGTTTAAATCTCCTGCAATAATCAGAGATTCCATATCTAGAATTTCTGAGGCAAAGAGCTTTTCCCAGAAAGGAAACCTGTTCCTGCATGGCCCGTAAATGTTCAGAAGATTTAGCTTGAAATCAAAACCCCTGTAGGAAACCGAGATGAGTATCCCTGCACAGCATTTGAAAGCCAGTGCCTTGACCCATACTGGATCCCACATGACTGCTAAACCTCCAAATTGTCCATTAGCTCCCGTTGCCACCAAGAACCAGGATGGGAACATCCTCCGAAAATATGCTATTGTGTCCTTGCTGGAGTGCATTGTTTCCTGAACAAAGATTATTTTCGCCTTGGCAGTCCTGAAGAAGTGTTTTAGAGCCAAGAATTTTGGGTCGGCTCCCAAGCCCCGAATGTTCATTGAGATTAGAAACGTCATTTAGAGGGTTCGCCGACCATACTTGCTCTAAGAGGTCGAGGGGGGTCCGATTCCATAACTGGAACTTCGACGAGGGCCAAGTTTGTAATGCCGAAATCAGAGGCGATAGTGCGGCCTCTGAAATGTCTAGAGCTTCCCTTCCCTTTTTTCCTTACCGTGATGTTGTTGGCAGAATTGGGGCTAATGGATGGAAAGTCGGGCTTGTGGATAGTGAGCGGCTCTAAATCGATAGAGTTTCTGTGAAAGAAAAGGTCAAGGTCGCTGTCCATTATATTCTTTGGGGATTCCATAGGAGAGTTTTGAGGCGTGGGAGAGGGGGAGAGGTTCTTTCCCTTCATGTGGGGGCCAGGGCTTTGTTGCAGGAGGGGGTCCGATGATTGGGACGAGGATGGGATGTGGATAGTGTGGGATCCCACCTCAAAGGCTTCCAAGCTCATAGCCGGGGGAGAGGGGACCACGGCTTCTTGACGGGGTTCGGGGATGGGAGAGCCGAAAGCAGGTTCATTTATGGGAGAGGGGGGGATTCCTGCTGGAGAGCTTTTTAGAGGAC
Organism: Pinus taeda; assembly: GCA_000404065.3. Lineage (NCBI taxonomy): Eukaryota > Viridiplantae > Streptophyta > Pinopsida > Pinales > Pinaceae > Pinus > Pinus taeda. The sequence continues at coordinate 61,896 of APFE030534716.1, read as the reverse complement.
TGTCAGAGGAATAAACCTGCCCCTGCGCTGGATCTGGGACATGCCCCTGTAAAGAATCTGGGATCATTCTTCTTTTGCCAGAAAAAAGGGGCCTTTTTGACTTCTGTAGTTTGCGGAAGCAGCAATTTTTAATTAAGTGGCCTGTTTTGTGGCATCTAGAACAGCGAAATGGGATCCCCCAAAAATCAATCCTCTGAAATATTTTTAACCCATTCCAGGAGATCTCCACAAATTCTGGGTAATTTCCTTTGTATTGTTTCTCTATCAGGATCTAGGCGATTCTTTTGTCCCTCTCCCCCCGACACCATGGGTCCACATAAACAAATTTTCCTATGGAGTTTCCAATTTCAGATAGAGTTTCTGGAGACCATAGTTCAAGAGGCAGGTTTGGGAGCTTGACCCAGATCATACTGTTTGTAGGAGTGTTCTTCAGGGGGTCGAAGCCCAGATACCACCTCGACAGAGAGAGGAAGCTTCTTCCACAGACCCATGGGCGCTTGAGGATGGAGTCCACATCCTCTGGTTTGAGGAAATGAAAGGATAACCAATCTTTCATGAGCCTTGAGATAACTGGTACGTAGCCAATGATGGGGGTCCATTTATCGGCCAACCATTTTCGCATTTCCCCATCTTCCATAAACGGGAAATACCATTTTCCGATTAAGGCAAGTTTCTGAAGACTGTCAATGCGTTCAATGAGGACCGCCCCAGAAATATGAATGGCTTTGGCGGGAGGGCCAGGTTTGACCGGTAGAGTTACTTTCTTCTTCCGGGATTCCAGGCCTGTCTGAGGCAATACCGGAACATAACTGGAGGCAGGATCCATTGGGATCATGGATGCCACCGAGGCTTGCCAGGTGGAGGATGGATTGTGGGCCCTTTCTGCCACCATGGCAGTTTTGATGAAAGCCATGGTGGTGGGCGAGTTCGGGTCGTCCATTAAAAGAACCCCTGACAAAGAGAGGTTACTTGGATCTCAATCCTGACAGGAGATCAAGTGCACAGTGAATTAAGACTGTCAAGAAAAGCCTGGATGGAAGGGTCAACTGACAGGAAGAATGTCAGAAAGGACAAAAAAGAAGATCTTATCTTGGAATGATCAGAGGAAGAAAGGAAAAAAGTCGCTATAGATGAACCTTCTTAGTCATAAAAGGTTACTGACAAAATCCAGATTTCCTGATCATCTGCAATGAGACCGCCGTCGGATTGACTTTGAGAGGGGGATTGGAAGGTGGCCTGAGGAAGCAGGCGTTAATGCAACTGCAGAATCATCAATGATGAACAGGACCGCGGAGATTCAAAATCATACTGCTGATTTTCCGGTTGGGAGACCATCAGAAACCGGGGACAAATCCGGCGAATGACCGTGGCAGTCTATGCAACAGCAGTAGACCTGGATGATGCACCACCAGCTGCCGAGTCTGAGCCTAACGTCCGAGCATGGACTGTAAAAATGGACTACCGATTTTAACTTATTTACAAAATTTAACCACATATCTTCGACCTTTTGGTAAATGTTTACTGACCATAATGTGAATCAGGAGAAACCGGGGAAGAAGTTAAGGCATTCTCAGACAGGGCCGAAAGAAAAATATTATCATGCAGACAGTTAAGAAGACAGAATCATCATAAGAGGTTAAGGCATCCTTAGACAGGGCTGAAAGAAAAATATTATCATAACAGACAGTTAAGAAGACAGAATCATCATAAAGAATCCGCCATAAAAATAACAGACCATGGCAGAGCAAAAAACTGATGAAACGGCTTCCTAAAGCTATCAAAGGTAAGGGAGGAACCTGTTTTCACAGAGAGAGGATCGCCACGTCCAAAGGCGAAGGGTTGAAAACATAATGCGACGACCAGGAGAAGAACCGAAGATGTTCAGGAGAAGCCCGTAGATCAGTAGCAGATGAGGATCGTATAAAAATAGCAGGTGAGAGAAACTATGGAGAAAGAACCTTAGGTAGTAATGCAGAGGTTGCAGAAAGGAAAAGAACAACGAGGAGGACCCTGCGCCTAAGCGCAGGGGAGGAAAACCTGAGAGCTTGTGTGGAGGGTCAGTTAAATAGCACAAGGTGAAGATTAAGGAGAGGGCGGGTGTTGCTGTCCATGCAGAAAGCCAGAACCGGGAGAGAGACACGTAGAGCGGTTCTACGAAGGCTGGATTAAGACTGAGTGAATGTCAAACCTGGAGTGTAGCATGTGCTTGAACCTGGTTGGGTGCATGCTAACAGGCGGGCTCTGGTTGGGTGCTTGGCCAGGTGTCTTCCTCCATTCGCGTCGCTCCTCCGGAAATCTTTTTCAAACATAGTTTTTCCTTAGGATCTATTGATTTGTTAATCATTATATTAAAGAAAAGAAAAATGATAGTGGAAGTCTAAAGATTATTATGATGTAATCTGATAATATATTTATATATACAAGCAATCATAACAAACACATTATTTTTTCTTTACTGTTTTTGGCCTCGTCACATCATGCATTGTCAATACACAACCATACACGTAAGTGCAAAATGGCGTCAATTGATAAGGGTGGAAAAAGCAGTATAGCATATTTTGCAGGTAGGATCTGCTTTTCTCAGACATATACATATTTTATATTATATCACAGAATCATAATCTAAATGGGACATCGAAGACAGGACTGCTTTCCTCCCATTTTCATCTTTCTGCTTTTCTACTATTATAGCTTTGAATTTGTGGTAAAGGTGACAATTGTTCTGTTGAAAAATGCAGGAACAGACTGAAAAAGAAAAACAACAAAAAATGGGGCGTGTAAGATGTTCAAAACTTGGAACCGTTTCCGATGCCAGATGTCCAGAAATCTGCCCCATTGTTGTTGGCTACATGGAGAGTACACGACACAGGAACTAGGCATAATCCTCTGCTCCTAAGGTCGTATTTTGCCTGATCTCCTTGGCCACCCTGGAAAAATTATAACATCCTTTAAGTGAACTAAATTGAAAATTTCATGGAGAAAATGACTTTAAAATTCTATTCTTCAGACTCCTTTTTAAAATGATTCCAATAGAAGCTTGTAAGTCCCCTTCAAATTTTGTTACAGAAGAGCCAGAAACACTACAGCGATTACAGACACTTACTTAACAGGGGATGCATACTGAAATAAAATTCAACCTCTCGTATGTGTTATTTTTCAGTATATCGAGAGGTTCATTTTATCAAAATTTGCAGAGAGCATTTCATTGTTGATTGGCAGAATTTAATAAACCTGAAAAACGTTGTGACCTTAGTAAGACGGGAAAAAGATTTGAATTACCTTCTTGCTAGAGGGAATGCCTTTGAGATAAGGTGAGCTCAATACCTGCAAAACACGGCACGAATTAAAAAGGATTATAAAGGATTATAGCAAAGCTTTGTAAATTTTATCGCTACAGAAGAAGAAACCCTAACTGATCAAATCTCCAAAGAAATTTGAACCAAAGAACTAATCCCCACACAAAGAACTAATCTTTTTTTGTGGATTTGTTAATAAGTGACTTGTGGATGTGAGGGATGACACCTCCACCTGCTATGGTACCTTTGATCAAAGTATCAAGTTCCTCGTCTCCTCTAATAGCGCGCTGCAAATGCCTTGGGGTGATACGTTTAACCTTGAGACCTTTTCTAGCATTTCCTGCAAGTTCTAAAACCTCTGCAGTGAGATACTCCAGAATGGTTGCAGAATAAACAACTGCAGTTGCTCCCACCCTTCCATTTGCAGATACTCCATACTCCAGACTTTAACAGACGGTGGATCCGTCCCACAGGAAACTGCAATAAGAACAAACAGTTCAGTCCACTTATTACAAGAATCTTTTTCCAAGATAGCATGAATAGCTGGGAGTAGGAGAAGAATGACTAAATTTATCAAACAGTCTACTGGGAGATGGGGTAATGGGAACTCAAATCAAGTGTACAAGGTGGCGATGCATTCCATTCTTTAGAATACAACAAAGGATGTAGGTCAACCCCTAGGCTTCTCTTGAAGATTCAGCAGCTGGTACCTCAGAGGCATCTCTTTTCCGTTTACAGGAGCGACCCATGGAAGCGTTGCCCATATTAGGTATCAAGGGATCTAGATCACACATGCTTTTCCTCTTCCTAGATAATGGCGGGTGCGCATAGTCGCAGGATGTGTCGTTTTGAATGTTCTGAACCATTGAAGAAGAGGGGAGGGATCTTCTGTCCAGAGTAGAAGCGAAAGAAAAAAATATTGTTCCACGAGCTCGGCCCTGACCATGGTTATGGGCATTGAATAACTGGATTGCTTCCTCTAGCTTCCCAGTTGCTCGCCTGCAGAAACTAATGTGCCCTATGCTTCTAAGTCTGAGGAGGAAAAAGATACCTGTGGTGTGCTAGTGTAGGTTTCACCTCGAGCACCAGAACAACAAGGTTGCAGAGCGCCAACGGCCAAGGGAGAAATGAAAGGCGTGTTTCGGAGTTGGGGAGAGGTGCAGGGATCGACCCTGGCAAGCGTAAGACAAGCGTAACAGGAAGAGCGAAATGTTAGAACTGAATTGGACATATGTCAGGTTCATGAATTAATAAACATAACAATGAACAGAAATTGCACGATTTCCCACTGAATGGCCGCTTAATGTGGATGCCCAGGTGTCAACCTTACAAACAAAAGGACGATGAAAGTCCCTTTCAAAGGAAGGCCTATCGGCCTAACAAGTCGAGAAACTAGTTCTTTGATTGACATATAAATGTTCTAATTGAAATAGGAAATGTGCTTCTCATGATTTTCTATGATAAGAGGAAACCATGAGAAAATTTCAAATCAACACATCATTGATTTTAAATCCACTTCTTGCTCGCTTGATTCTACACTCGCCTGATGATGAAATTGTTTTCCTGAAACCCCTCTGTGAGAATAAACTAGAGTTGACTTTTTCTTCAACCAAGTAGATTCTTGAATTCAATGATCTTCCAGATAGGCACAATAGGTGGATATCCATGTACTCAACATTTGGCATCCATGCATGTATTTTTTTCACCTTCAAGCTTGCTAGAACCTGCTTATCCTCAGACTTAGCTGCAGAAACACTGATTAGCTACGAAATATGCACTTTTCGGTAGCCATAGTAATGTTTCAATTGATTTTCACAAAGAAACTATATATTACAAGCTATGAATGAATGATACCTTTTATTATGCCTGAGCATGTCCTAGATGACCTTATAGTTTGGAAATGTAGCAAAACTATATGAAAAAGATGGAGGTGATGGTAAAAATATGTCAAAAATAGTACAATTCAGGACCTCAATAGGTTGATGCAAAGGATTGAAATGATGAAACATCGGATGTTGTCACATATTACCTATCACTCAGCAAGTTTGATGAGTTTGGTGATGAATACCAGGGGGATTATGAGGCCACACTCACAACAATTGATGCTACCCTAGTTCCCAATCAAGAAACGTGCAGAAATGATAGCTTACAGGTAGTTAGCTATGAGAACCTAGATCTAGCAGTTGATTTATTTAATGAATATGGTTTTTCTCATGAACCTACCTGTACCCTTAATTTGGAGAACCAATTGAAGGTGGGCCATGGCAAGATTGTAGCAACCACAAAGCAATATGATGATATGCAAGCATTAGTGGCAAAATATTGTTTGAGGAATGCAGTGACCCTGATAGTTTGGGAGGAGAGCCTTCGCTCATAGACCTTCAAACACTCAAAGAGGCACTAGCAGAGATGAAAATCAATTACATACAACCCCTCTCAGATAGAGATCACCTATTCACACTTGTTGAGATATACCATGATGCGCTAGAAGGGAAAGAGGAGGAAGTTGAAAAACTTACTTATGAGCTTGAGACTACTTAGGAGTCCTCGAAGAACACTTAGATGGCCCTTCATGAATCTGAGTTACTAGTTGAGAAGCTTTGTCTAGGGGTGAGTTGTGGCCATTCTTCATTCCCCATGGCATACTATCATGATGATAGGGGCACTCATGATTGGATAGAGGAACCTCCTGTAGTATTTGAGAACGAGGAGCAACCTATTGTACAGGCACTTGCAGAGAGGTATTTTCCAGAAGGTTCTGATTATGCATCCATGGGGCATAACGAAAGGTACATTTGAGATGAGGGTACATCCATTTTGGATCCAGGTTCAGTTGACACAAGTGGAGTGGATGCTAGAAGCCCAAGGTGGCATTGGCATCCAGGTGGGGCTTTCCATCATATGTCTAAGGGGCATGTTGATTATAGCATTGATGGGATGATTGACTCAGTGATTGAGAGCACATGATCCTTCACGTTTTCATTGGAGATGGGTAAGTTTTGGGAGTTTCCCGAGAACATCGTCCATGCACAGGATTATAGGGTGGTCAATAGGCCCTGGAAGGAGTTATTTGGAGGGAACGACATCGATGTGTCATTAGGAAGGACATTGTACAAAGACTATTCCCATCCATTGATGTATTGGGCATAGGGGCCAATGAGGATGAGCATAACAATCAAGTTCACACTAGCTTATGAGGAGCTATGCTACTAGGGTTTACCAAGACAACTTAGAGGATGTGACTCACGTCACAATGGGTTCACTAGCAGGGTGGAAGATACATTGCCACACACGGGATACCATGCTATACAGGATGGTATGGCAGTAGCCAGTAGCCTAGTGGTGTATAGTACATCCTCTTATGGAGGAGTTTAGGGATGCGTGGTTGCATGCAGTAGTGTCTTGTATTGCACCATGGAATTTTGGAGTATTTCCTCTAGGGAGACCTCGTGATAAGGACATCGGGCATGCCATGTGGTGTAGTTTGCGCAGGATCAATGAGGAGACATATGAGAATCTCTTGATTATATCCACAGGGAATCACACACCTATTTCTCTTCCATATTTCTTATAGTCACATAGGAGTTGGTTGTTGCCCCTTGATGCTTGCATCACGAGTAGCAGGATGCAAGAGGCTCACCTCAGACAGTTGGATGAGACACACAACATTAGGAGAGGGGCTTTCTAGTCAAGGTGTGTGGTCGAGGAACAAGTTAGTGAGTCCAAGATTAGGGATGGCATGATCTACTACAAAGGAAGCCTATGCATGGTCATTTGAGGACTGCATGACATACTTCTAGCATGAAATTCTGACGCATGGCATGAGCTTGAGGCACATTGGATGGTAGACCTGTTTTATAGCAGGGTTTGTAGGCTTCAGAGAGTATTTGGGGGCACCATCAAGAGGGGAGATAACATTGTTCACAGTGTGATCTGGCATGAGCTAGATGGTTTATAAGACACCAGATTGATTTAGAGTATATGGAGTCTATATATTGACTACATGTAAGGATTAGAGATGAGAATCACAACAAAAAGCGATATAGCTCCCACATGGGGAGTTGTTGAGCCCTTCACCATGCAGCAAGGTAGTTTTCCCCTGTTGTTGCTCAGGGCCGAGGATAGCCATAGAGTGGTAGACTCTGGAATTGTTGAATTTCCCTTATAGGGTAGTCATAGGTTCAGTTACTACTTGTATTGTGGCTGAGAGTTACAAGAGAGGAGGATGCAGTATGAGCATGAGGGGCAGTCGATTATGACTAGAGCATTGCAATGTCAACGTGACAATTTCTTTTTGCGATGGGCATGGGATCCTGGTATCACATGTCTTGGTGGTTCAGTTACCCTTAAGGATGAGTTGGTTTCCACAGGGGGAGATCATTCAGATTTTTCATTGGAGTTCAGTCTTTTAGAAGGCATTCCACTCCCTAGTGATTTGTTGGTGACATGGGGCACTTTGCTAGTATGGTCGGGCAATCAGCATGAGGCGACCATGGAGGGCTCAAGTAGGAAAATAATCTTCTCCACGGGGGATGGATTGTATCTTTAAGACTCTGCTCTTGAATTACATACGATTGGTTTCTTAGCAAGAAGCCTCTCAAGGACTTGATCCAAGTTTCACATTATCAGGGTGCTCTACTTACTGGCATCACATAGAGTGTTTCTGATGACTATGACTTGTGGGGTCATGAGTTAACGAAGAGGGCTTCACATTGATCATGATGGTTTGGGACCCTGGTATCATGGGATTTATTCATGTGATGGTGGGGCAACAACGATTAGTGGTTCAGTGGCACATTTGGGACCCTGGGATTCAACTGGACCAACTTGAGTAGTAGTAGAGTATGGTGAAATTGCTTGAGGCCAAACCATTTTTGGCGGGGAAAACTATAATATCCCCAATTTTGTGAGCATGAAAAACACTAGATAATTTTGCCCAAATTTTGGAAATATTGATAAAAAAAAAAAGAAATAATATTTCACTCGGAATGAAGGCAAATGATCATTTTATTCAAAAAGTGCCAAAAAGCTATTTAGTGAAAAGTGACCCCACTAATAAAATAATACTAAAAACGAGATTCTAGGGGCTACTAGAGAAATTATGAAAAAGGGAAATGAGCCATGTTGGGATCATCCTAAACTCTATATTCAGCTAAAGAAGAGCTCAAGAGAGTTCAATCGGGGCATCTCGAGGTTTTCCGTGGATTACTTGCCACCTTAGTTCGTTCTCATTTGCAGAAATTTTGCAGAAATTCTTGCCTGTACTTGGGAAAACAATTAATTGCAGGGAGAAGACTATACACCCAAGAAGCCGAAATCTCCAAAGAGGTTGAATTGCCTTGACTGAAGAGGCCAAATTTGTGGTGAGGCTCTGTTAATTTGCTGAGGGGGTCGAAATTGTTAGAGGGTCGGAAGTGACCAACAAGGGGCCGAAGCCTTGTGGACAAAGGAGGCCGCATTACCCTTAAAATTTGGTGTGACAACCACCTTCAGCTGGACAAGGAGATATATCCAGGGCCGAGTGGACTGGTTGCAGAGAGGGCCAAGTTCTGTGACTACGTGGCTGAGTTTCCCTTAAAAAGGGGACGAGTATATTGTTGCGTGTGGAGTTTTTAAGAAGCCAAAGTCCTATCATTAGTAGAGGGTCGAGTTCATGTGATATTGCTGGCCGAATTGTGTCACTGATAAAGGGGTCAATTCTGCCATTTAAGAAGGGTCGTGTTACCTCTTTCATTGGGTTGAGTTTGTTCCACAGTGGGTACGAGTTTATGCCTGTGCCATAGATCCCAAACCAGTGCTGTTACAGGTCGAGTTAATTGGCATAGGAAGTCTATTCGCAGGGGATAGAGTTCGCTAGTCTTGGGGGCGGAGTTACGTTTGGGAATGTGTTGCTGACTGGAAAAACCATACATACATCCAATTCGTGGAGGAATTTCCTGAGAGACGAGGGCCAAGTTCACAGCCAATTGAGAGCCATTGTACCTGAAATTTATAGTGTTGGAATCACACAAAGAAGGGACTAATATAGTGTTGGAATCACACAAAGAAGGGACTAATATATTGAATTCAGAATTCAGATTGCTGGAACAAGCCCACGTTCACTTATTCCCTTGTTTGTAAAATGTTATATCGGTCAATATAATGCTATTTGTCTTGTTGTTGTAAGTCTCATTAGGGGACTGTTATCTCATTAATGCAAGAAAAAGAGAAAAAAAGAAATTATTTTAACGTCCATGAAGTTAAAGATAGCTTATGGGACAGAGTGCTTCTTCATCTGCTTGAAAGAAAGAAATTATTTTAATGTCCACTAGGCTAAAGATAGCATATAGGACAGATTGCGAAGTTAAAGATAGCTTATGGGACAGAGTGCTTCTTCATCTGCTTGAAAGAAAGAAATTATTTTAATGTCCACTAGGCTAAAGATAGCATATGGGACAGATTGCTTCTTCATGTGCTTGATGTATTCGGCCTTTTTCTGTGAAGCTTCAAAATAAATGCTCCCAACTTCTTGACAAATCCCTCACTAAATAGATTATCCCAAGAGCTAATTGCCAGCATATCTACATAACTTTCCCTGTTGTCTTTAAAAGCCTCACATTCTAAAATATAAATTATCATGACAATGCACCTACAATTATGAGCACACCAACTGTTTGAAAAAAGCCTTAGAGGAAAAAGTCAATAAAAATCCAAGATTTGGTACAGAAAAATTAAGGTATCCCAATTGGAACATTACAATACCTAACTTGTTTCTTTTCCTATTATGATATCTTATGATACCTGAACTGCATTGATTGGGGTGAAGGAAATTGGAACATTACAATACCTAACTTGTTTCTTTTCCTATTATGATATCTTATGATACGTGAACTGCATCGGTTTGGGTGAAGGAAAGTGGTCACAATATTGCAGGAAATACTAAAATAAAAAATAAAAATGAAGAGTGTTTTTTAATTGGCTAAGAAAAAGTACCCATGTGTTGATTCTAATTCAAAGCTTCCTTTACTTGTGCTTGGTATAGGGGTTAATATTAACATCTATGAATGAAACAACAACACAAAGTGAATTTGGGTTCATCTTTTACTTCTCACTATGAATTCCAAACAAATATTTGTTATTTTTATGATCTTAACACTAAAAAACTATGTTCTTGGATCCAAAAACAATAATCAAAGTCTAAGAAGATAGAATTGAACCATATGCATGTGACATATTCCTAATCTAATTACTCAAATCAATCATGTTTATTAATTCAATGACATGATAGGAAATATGCTAGGTTAAGGGTATCAAGGGGGTACTACTCTCTTTGGTTGTGGCTCCAACTTTCATCATAGTGACAAGCTTCCACAAAAGAAAAGGTAAAAAAGTTACTTTTACAACCTTACACAATTTGCACAAACTTATGCATTAGGCAAAGTTTGATTAAAAAGGTTTATAAATATAACTTCAATTGAACTGCACTTTGCACAATTGTATACTTTTATAGGTTAACATTAGGAGGGGTGTTACAAATGGTAAATTTCAGTATATCATTTAAACTTCAAACTGGACACCAAATATGCAAATCAAGACATTAATCAAACTTACATATAACCATTTACATTTCCTTTGAAGGACTACATGGGTGGAAGAAATATCTAACACCTCCAACTCCTTCAATAGATATAGGCCTTCATTAGAAAATAATTTCAAACACTCACTTAGGTCAAAAGCTTCTAGGTAGTCACTAGGTCTCCCAAATTTGTCACCTTAGATAATTCTTAGTAGCTTTTGAGACTCAATTTTGTTAGTCATATGAATTAAAACCTTGAAATTTTCCTCAACTAGAGGCAATCTTTGAGTTTGATTTTTGTCAAGGTGTTGAACAAATCTCACCATAGCTGGCTTTTTACAACTATAGACTTCTAGATTCTAAGAGTTGAACATATGCTCTAGAATTTTGAGGAAAACCTTGACTTCCATTTTATGTGATATCAACCTTTTAAAATCAAATTCTTTTTGGTATATTAAAATAATAATTATATTTTTCATGAATTCTATAATATAAGGTAATTGATAAGTGTAAGTAGGTTGGCTCACCATAGCTAGTTTTTTTACAACAAAAGACTTCTAGATTCCAAGAGTTGAACATATGCTCTAGAATTTTGAGGAAAATATTGAATTCCATTTTATGTGATATCAACATTTTAAAATCAAATGCTTTCTGGTATATTAAAATAATAATTATATATTTTCATGAATTCTATAATATAAGGTAATTTATAAGTCTAAGTAGGTTGGTGGGATTAAAAGAGTACATCCCATGTAAGTACAAAGGGAGAGTTGGTTCATAACACTAATAATAGAGCTAGAGTCTTAACCCCACATGGATAAGATTAATCATCTTAATCTACAGATTGAATTGTATTGCACCAAAAACCACTACAAAATATATAGCAAGCAAATTGAATTGTATTATGCAAAATAGAAAACACAAAGAGGAACTACACTTTAAATGAAAAGATAAAAACATGAGAATATAAACCATATGGTGCACAATCTTTTGTTAATTCATTAGGACATCATATAAATAGTAAAATAAGCTAAGAAAATAAGAAATATTTGGGGCCTCTTCAACTCCATTTTCATATGCAGTATCCCAAAAATAGATAATAGACCATGCAATTTCATTTACAATATTATATTTAATATTATTGTTGGAGACTAAACTAGCCTTTTAGGGATCATTTCTAGTGCACAATTCTACTTCTTGAATGAAATATTGCTTTTTATTGTTGTAAGGGAGGACCGAGAGAGATTCCAAACAATAAAGAAGAAAATATTCTTGCTTTTATAACCAAACTAGAATTTCAAAGGCCTATGAGAGGGTTTCTTGGTTATATATAAGGTTGATCATGATTCACATTAGTTTTAACATTTGAATGGTTATTTGAATAAATGAATGCTATAGGACTATCTCTTTTGTTGTTATGATATGGGTTTCTTCTAAAACTCTTCAAAATACTGAAGGGATCATATAAGGATGTTCCCTCTCACCTTTATTGTTTTTGTAATTTCCATAACGAATAATAATTACTCTGAGGAGTCTCAAGAATGAAGGGAAAATTAAGAGAATAAAAATTTTCAAGGACATCTTAATCACCCATCTTATGTTCATTGATTATACATTAGTATTTGAGGACGACATTGCAAGGAATGTTAGGATTTTGTGTAGAGCCCTCAAATTTTTTGTTGATGCATAAACATTCAAATAAAATAACATAAATCTACTATTGCATGCCATAACTTAAGGGAAAATCATTCACATATCATTCATACCATATTTCCATGTCAAATAAAATAGATTGGTGATAACATGAAATATTCAAGTTTTCATTTGAAGAGTATTTATTCATGTATTAAAGATTGGACAGCAATGTAATAAATAATAGATGAAAAATACATTCATGGTATAACATATGGTCATCTATATGTGAAGAGTTACATTTTTTAAAAGTGTCATTTATGCAATGTTAATGTACTAGATAGCATTGGAATTTATCACTAAGAGCATCACAAATAGAAATAAAAATAAGTTCTACATCTATCTATGGTCTAGGAAGAAGGATAAGTCCAAAATACTTTAGTGATATGGTAGAGACTAACACTTACCTAATGGGAAGACACTTCAAGGTAAAAACAAATCATGATGAGACTGGTGACGGAAGCTTGAAACCCTAACCATGGCGAGGGTTATGAGGGTTTCTACACGGCCGAGACAGTGACAAGAAGGGGCACGTATGACCATCACACAGTTGGCATAGTTGTCAGGGATGGGAAGACAGGTGGTGCCATACATGCACAGGGGCTGAGTCTCAGGAACAATGCCAACGGGGCTCAGGGGAGATTGGAGGATGGCGAATGAAGTAACTGGTAACATTTTGGTTTTTCGCTGTGTTGCCATCTCCATCCATCTACACGCGCCCGTGGTTGAATCTTAGGAAATCGGGTTCTGTGGTAATCTGTTAACAACAGATTGTAGGGTGGAAGATGGTCAAACAAAGAGAAGCGATTGATTTGGACCTCGGGCTTGAGGACATTTTGTCGGTTTGGGGGCTGGAGGTCATGGATCAAAACATAGATAGGTATATTCATCCAACTAGACAGCCAGGAAGGAAGAAAGGTGGCTTGGGTGTGGGTCGGAAATAGAGCAAATCTCTAGGAATATTGGAGGAAAGCCTAGGTCTAACTTACCTGGAGAATTGGGAGGGGAAAGAGCTGCAAGGGAGGTAGACATCTTTACTTTCTGGGCACTGTGCGGTGGGAAACACGGTTGTTCAAGTAAGTAACAATCTTCATTGCTCGCCTAAATATATTTACTCTAGGAGTTTAGAAGACATAGTCATTAGCTATGGTTTCAAGGGTCAGGAAGGGTTGTGATCATTCATTGTGGAAGATTCAGAGCTAGAAGAGGGTGGGAATGGGTTTCGGCTGAACAATATCCATTCATGCAGAAGCCATCTCAATGTGGGAAGAAGAGAAAACCTTCTGTATGACCCATTTGCAGGGGCAGGTATAGTAGGGTTGCTAGGCCAAGGGAGGGAACAAACCGGTGTCTAGAAGGCAGTAGAAATAGGAAAGGAAAGTTTTGGGAAGGTAGGTGGAGGGGAAGATCTAATGCCCATGGAAGGAAGGGAGGGCTAACTGAAGGCGGAAGGGGTAACAGGAGGAAGGGAGCCTTTACTAGGGTTTGGGAGACAGCCCAAGAGGAAGGAGGAGTTTTCGACGGACTCAGAATATTCAGGAAGGAGGGGCATTTTGAAACGTTCCAAGAAGTTGCAATCAATGCGGAAGAAAATAAATAGGATAAGGGGGAAGGGGGCGGCATAGGCAGTCTAGGGAAAAGAGGAAAAAACATAAGATAATAAATAGGACTAAGGTAGTCGCAAACCTGGTTCTTGGGATGGATGTACAAATTGACGAGGCCATGGAGGTATCGAAACTAACCCTCGTTGGATGAGAAAAAATGAAGAAATATTCAACCAACTATATTCAAGAATGGACAACGAAAAACTGGTAGGAGGCGCCAGATAAGTCATTTATGGTCTCATCTCTTGCAAAGGGATGGCTTATGATAAAATTTGACAAGATTGAAACTGTGGAATGGGTTTTGGGGAGGAACTGGTGTTTTGGGAGACATTCAATTTTATTCAAAAAATGAAACCCTGTTTGATGCGCAATGAGAAAAGGTGGATGAATCTCATGTGTGGGTTTGAATGCCTTAGATCCCTTTGTTTTTGTGGTTTGATTCAGTTTTCAGGCCAATTGGGAATCACCTGGGCCAGTTCCTAGAAGATGATATGTCATTCCTACAAACCAGAGATCAAGGGATGGCTAGAATTCTGGTAAGTTTAAGCCCTTGGGAAGGGATGGCAGAAGAAATTAATTTGCAATATAAGGATTTCTCCTATACCTAGATGTTAGGCTATGAACACCTACCCTTTCGTTGTCATCGATGTCATAAATACGAACATCTAGAAAGGGAATGTCAGATGGGGTTTAGGCGAAGAAGGAGGCAAAGAAAGGAAGGGGGAGGGAAAGGATCAGATGGGGAGAAAAAATGGAACAAGGACACTCCGAGCTCAGGTGAGGATCAGATGGACGTTGACAGGATGCAGGAGGATCCAGTGGAGAAAATGGAAGTTCAGGAGGACGAACATCCTCTCGCCATGAATCAGCAATAGGAGACATCAAACAAACCAGTGTCAGCAGAAGAAGATGGGAGGGGTCCAGCTCATCAGCCGAAGGGTACAACTCTGGAACCTAACCCTTCTATCAATTCTCCTGTTCAATATTTGATTAATTCATTGTCCAATCCTGGTCCCTCCAGACTAATGAACTATGATAATATTCATGTTAATAGTGTATGTGAACAATTGGATAGTATAATCACCTTAATCCATGAATTACATCTGAACCGAAGCCCTGGAATGAGTGAAGAGGCTGATGGATTGGCTGTAACTCTTTATGTATACCCTCATTACAACCTTAGACCTCATGAAAAAAGCCCCCTCTTTGGGAGGCTGTGGGAGGGTTGGGCATGCTGTCAATTCCTGAGGGGACTCGAAAACTAGAGGGAGGAAATCAAATCTATCCAAGCCTCAACAGACTCGAGCCAAGATAGACATTGAGGATGGTAAGAAACTATTAATTTCAGGGGTTCTTAGAGCAACACAGAACCCCCCCGTGGTTTCTCAATGATTATTATGTATTTTAACTGTAGAGGTTTAGCCAGTGCTCCTAAAAAACTAGCTCTAATAGCGTTGAGTAATAATTACAACCCATATGTGCTACTTCTGGAAGAGACTCTGGGAGCAGGAGTAGAGGTTACTAAAGCTCTGTTGAAAATTTTGCCTGGATGGCACTTTCAGGTATTGGATGCAAAAGGTAGATCTGTGGGGTTGGCAATGGGAGTGAAGGAAGGAAGCCTAAGGTTATTACTTCATGGGGTCTAGACCAGGCCCTATGAGTAGAAGTTTATTACTTGGAGCTATGTTCAAATATTTTGATCCTTAACATCTATGGTCCTTGTCAGGATAGGGCATATTTTTGGAATAATTTGTGCTCAAAGTCTTTTATGGGCAATCTGAACTTGGTGGTTGGGGGAGATTTAAACTTTTCTATGGGAATTTCTAAAACCTGGGGACCATCGGCTCATGTTGACCCTCTTTCTGATTTATTTTCCAATAAAATCAAAGAAAAGAAGATGATGGATATAAACTTGCTGAAACCTAGACCTACCTGGAGGAATAGGAGAACATGAGAAGATAGGGTGGCAAAGAGGTTGGACAGTTTTCTCTTGAGAGAAGAAGTAGTGGTCATGATTCTAGTATTTAGACATTAGGTAGGAGAAGGAGGTGACTCTGATCACTTACCAGTTCTACTTGAAATGAAAGGGCCTAATATAAAACCAATTGCTCCATTTAAATTTTATCTAGCATGGTTTATGGAGGAATCTTATAACATACTTTTTAAAAAAACATGGAGACCTGTGGAGCTAAGTGAGAATGGAGAAAAATCGTTTTGTTTTATGGAGAACCTAAAATGCTTAAAGAAGGCAACTACTAAATGGGCCAGAGAGAAGAAAGTTAAAGAAGAAGAAGATCTAAAGCAGATAGGGTTGGAACTTGATCAACTTGAATGTCCGAAAGAAGATGGATATGAAACAATAGACAAAAGAGATAGGATCAAGATGCTGGAGTCAAAGTGTGGAAAAATTCTATCATTAAGAGAAGAACATTGGCGACTTAAAAGCAAGGAAATTTGGCTGAGGGTTGGGGATGAAAATACAATTTTTTTCCAAAATTTTGCAAAAGGAAGGAAAAACACAAATACAATTTGGTCCTTACAATCGGAAGATGGAAGGAAACCCAACTCTTTTGAGGAGTTGTCAATAATGGGAAGAAGCGATTTCAAAATTCTCTTCAAAGCTCCCACGAAAGTGTCGATAGCGGAGGTGGTTAGGACAACTCATTCTTTCATTAGGTATGTGGGAGAAGAGTAAAACAAAGCTCTCATGGGGGAAGTCACTAGAGGGGAGGTTGAAGGAATCTTAAAGTCAATGCAAAAGTATAAGAGCCTTGGTCTGGATGGATGGACTGTAGAACTCTTTCAATACTTTTTTGAGATAATTGGGAATGAACTGATTAAGGTGGTTGAAGAATCCAGGATAAAAGGGGTGATTTATGAACCCTTCAACTCCACCTTCATAGCCCTAATCCCAAAAAAGGAGGATCCTTCATCTTTTGAGGATTTTAGGCGAATATCACTTTGTAATTGCATCTACAAAATAATTGCCAAAGTAATAGTTGTCAGATTGAAACCAATCCTTTCACGGAATATTTCAAAAGAACAATTTGGATTCCTGGATGGCAGGAAGATACATGAAGAAGTAGGAGTGGCTCAAGAAACCATTCACAACATCAAAAAAAGTAAAAGGAAAGGCGCAATAGTGAAAATTGACCTCTCAAAACCTTGTGATTGGGGAAGTTGGTTGTATCTTTGAATGTTGTTGACTCACTTGGGATTCCAAGTTGGATTTATAAATTGGATTGTGAGTTGCTTCAACAATGTTAGTTTTGCTATTCTGATCAATGGAGTGACATCCACGTTTTTCTAGAGTCAAAGAGGATTATGACAAGGATGCCTACTATCCCCACTTCTCTTCATGTTAGCAGCAGAAGGACTTAGTCAAATGTTACTAGAAGCGAGGAGAAGAGGAGACATACAGGGAGTAGAAGTGGTAGTCAACCTATATATAACTTACTTGTTGTTCGTGGATGATATTCTTTTATTCAGTAATGGTAGCAAGAATGAAATATAGTAGAGGATTTTCCTTTTGAAGACAAGAAGATGCCTGACAGTTTCAAATACCTCGGGTTCTTTATAAATCCACACTGGTACATAAAACAAGATTGGTTTTAGTTGGCGGCAAAAATTGAAACCAGGATAAAACATAGTTACCGATCAAATGAGAAAGTGAACTAGTACCTATTTTTTTGAGGTAGCAAAAAATCATCCGATTTTGAAAAGTTGTGATGCCATTTTTTTTTTAGCATATTTTTGGCACTTTAAATTTTCTTATGTATCAAGTATGAATATTTTTTTTTTGATGTTAGTGATTTTCATGCTAATTTTGAAAAGTGTTGATGCAACATCAACCCCTTTTTTTTAGAGGGTTGATTTTTGACACTTTAAATTTTCTAATGCCTTCTTCTTCCCATAAGATTTTTTTAAGTGTATTTTTTGTGTTTTCATTTTTGTTTTTAATTTTGTTTGTAATGAAATCTTTATTTTTTCAAGTAGTTAAAAAAATGGTCAATATTTTAAATTTATTATTTTCTATATGTAATGTTAATTAATATTTCAATGGACATCAAATAATTGTCACTAAAACATAATAATTTTAAACATTCGACAAAAAAAACACATTTTCTATATAATATAATGAAAAAAATACACATTTTCAAAATTTTTGTCAAAAATGACATGTCAAAAACAAGTTTTATGGGAAAATCCTAACAAAAAAACTTACAAAAATAGCATTTTTTATGAATTTTATGTTAACAAATAACAGTAATCACAGGGTTTCTACAAAAAAAAAATGATTCACATAAACATTAAAATGAAAATCAGATAATACAAATATTGAACATATAACAACAATAATCAAATGTTCATTCTTCTCATAAAATCTCAAAGTCAAAACATTACAAGTAAAACTAATGAAGATCTCTCAAAATTGAGTTTGATTTGCAATCATAACTTAAATGGCATCAACAATATCATATAATCCATGTTCATCGTTTTCTGCAACTTCATTATTTTCTTCTACCACAATATTTCCTGCTTGAGTTTCCTCATTTTCCTCGTCTACTGGATCTTTCATGTCTGCAAATCTCCCAAAGCGTCATTTTCCAATCATTCCATATAATGGTGGTTGAGGTTTCTTTGCCTTTTTTGCCAGACGTGATTCATTAAAATTTCATTTCCTCAAACCAACTTCTTGCATTTCATCTGGAAGAAATTGAAGAGCATTAATTCTTTGTTGAATAAAATTGCATTGTAGAGGGTCTCTTTCACTCCAACTGCAATTTCTTCCTTTTTGTAGGCAACATGCTAGTGTTGTACCTAATCATCAAGTACAAAAACAATAAGTAAGTAAATTAGTATAAACACATAAAAACAAAAAAAAAAAAAGTATTAAAATTCAATTTTATATAATAAAACTTACCTGACCTTGAAAATAAATCCAAAACCCAATCTCCTTCATTTGAACATAAATCTATAAGATAGTTAATCAATGTTTGTGGTTTTTGATAAATTTTAACTATCTCTCCTTTGCATCTTCATTCTTATATGTTAACTTTTTAACAACAACATCATGAACAATACTTAGCTATGACTCTTTCCATCTACTTGGTTCAGAAGAATGGACTTATAGTTATCATTTTTTGCCCAACATTCAACATGGATGAACTCACAATCACTTGTAATTGGCTGATCTTTGGAAGAAATAAGATTTGACTTTTGCCTGTAACGCGACATAGTAAAAGTTCAATCCACTTGTACATAAAAAAAAATTACAATAATCAAACGTACAATTTCAATGTCTTACCATGTAAACTGCATCCTTGAGTTTGATTTTCCCGTAAAGCTTGTTAATAACATTGAAAATTGTGTGTCTGAATGAAATGTCACAAATCTCCAAAGTGGTGATGTTGTGACTTCTTGAAAGCCCGTAACCACTTTATTAAAAGCTTGATAAGTGTAAGGCTCACTATCATATTCAATGTTTAGGAAATGGAAACCATGAGGAATGTCTGCAATAACTAGGTAATATTCCCTTTTAGGTATGTGTTTTTCAATGTCTTCACAATCACCTTGTATTATTTGATATTGGATAGTCTCCAGCACATTCCAAATGAAATGAGTAAGAGTAAGATCAAGTTCAACATTCCTAAGATGTTGCTTTCTCAACCTTTCCAACTTAATTTTTTCAATGAAACTTTTGAAATTATTTGGTACTCCATTCACATCCTTCATCGACATCTTTAATGAAATAAATAAATATAAGTATAAGTAATATAATAAAATAAAAAATTATATGAATAAAATGAATGTAAAAATCAACATACCTTTTTGAATGCAAGATAAAAATCTTTAAGTGTTGTTGTAGAACTTTATTCTAGGTAGTTGAGTACAACATCATTCCAACTATCTTCATTCAACATTTTAACCATATGTTCTTGTATTTTCATATAAATCTTGTGACTTAATAAATAAAGTAAAAATCGTTAATATAGTGATATGTATAACAAATAATACCAACATCAATATGATATATTTAAAAGAAAATTATAATCCAAGAAAAAGTAAAAGTAATTCAACAAACTTACTTTTTAAATTCCGAGCACATTTCCTGTAGTGACAATTCATCTGACTTCACATGACATAATATTGATTTGACTAGTTTTTCATCTTTCACACCTTGCATTGTTCTCCAAGGTGTGATAGTCATATCATTTGGAAGTTGCTTCATTTCAGGACCTGTCTTACTGTTGGTACATATTATGGGTTTAGACCTTTTAACCTTCTGTTTTTTAATGCCAATATTCTCCCACAATTCGAAAATGTCATTAATCAATTCCCATATCTCCCCTATTCTAAATGCCAATTGGAAAATGTTATCTATGCCTCTGAATAGTTTTGAATTTACTTTTCCACCTTTTGATTGGATTTATTCTCAATTTGATAACCTGTTTCCATACAACATTCCTTTTGAAAGCTTAAATTGACATTAAACTTATCCCCACCATAGGGAAAATTTTAAGGATATAAATTTATCTTAAAGTTTAGAAACCTTGGCGAATCCCACTAGTCCATAATATGAAATCTATAAAATGTTTGGAGATATTTTTATAAAAATATTCAAATTTATAATATTTTTATATAGTCTATATATAATGTTTTGGTGATTTTTAGGGTAAAATAATTTATTCTATAAAATTTGAGCAAACCATTTTTACAAAACAATGGAAATTAGTGAATCTGTTTTTTGGAAAAAGTATATAAAATTATCCCATGGGTGAATATTAGCCCCTAAAATTTTCCTTGCCCACCACATTTTTCTAAAAATTCATTATGAATAAATCTAACTGTTTGAAGAAAAGTCATAGACATTCTATATTCATTATCTGCATTATGATCCCATGCCAATAACTTTGCCTCTGTTTCTGTTAAACCAACATAAATGATGCATTTCAATGTTTCAAAAAGATAGTTTTCAGGATATTCCTCAATCAATTGTGTTTTGGCCTCTGTTGAATGGTTCCCTCCAATTACATAATATCTATAGTCAAAACATCATGTCCTATAAAATGCCTCCTTGTTGGGAACTTGATTTGGATCAACAAGAACCACATAAGCCACCACATGTACATATAGATTGTACCTTAACAATGCTTTTAAATTATGGACATGTAGGTGATGTGCCTTTCTAATTTTGATATTGAGATTGTCCTTCATCTGACCTATATAAGTGGGTGACATTAAGCTCAAATATTTTTCCACCATTAATTAATTTATTATTCCTTAAGTGATTCTGAATGACATTTTGTTTTTTTTTTTCATAATGCCATCCTCTAAATCAACAAATGGTGTTATGATTTCTTTGCTTCCTTTATAACTTTCACTTTATTCTTGATTTTTGCTTGTGATTTTAACTGATTCGCTATTTTCTTATTTCTTCTTCTTCCTAGTTAACATTTCTTCTTCCAAAGAAATAATCTCCTCATCGTCAAGTGGAAGAGCGACATCCATGGGCGTTTTTCTTTTCGGTGTTTTATTCCTTTTCTCTTTTTCAACGACAGTTCTAGCCTCCTCCTCACTAATGGAAACATATTTTTGAGCTTCAGCTTGAGCTACAACTGCCACATATTCAAAAGAAACATGTTTACCTTTGTTAGATTGACCCACCGTATGGATTCTTTGTTGAGTCCCTACATGTGCCATTTTAGTGTTATGGATTGTTGATCTTTGCTTCATTCTCTTTTCTTGTTCTGACTCTATATGGAAATTGCTGATGACATGCATAATATTTGGTTCCATATAATAAATACCCTCGAGCATCATTGAAAGACTCTCAACAAAATCCTATCAAAGAAAATACAATATGTCAATGATCAATCATTTATAAAAAATTTAATGATCATTACAATAATACATTACGCATAAATATATAAGCATACTTACAATGTTATTTGAAATGTTGGATGAGATTTCTTCACACAATGGTGTAGATTCTTGATTTGTGTCATACTTGTTCTTTGAGAGACGATATCTAACCTTTTCATGTGACATGGACAATTTTGCAAGAACATAAATAGTGTTTGAATTTGACACCAAACATATGTCTCGTACTCTGCTTATCACCTCATACGGTTCACCCAAATAAATCATACCACAATATAGATAGAGATGTGTACTATCATCATATTCAACATCTTGAACATGCCATGTAAAATTTGTTTTATTTATTTATCATGAATTCATCCATTCAAAAATAATATTTGGTGCACTTGATGGGCTAGTTGGTTGACTTTTACTTGTGGTATGTTTGACAGTCTTCAAAACATGTCCACCTACAACTTTAGATGATGGAATTGTTGCCTTTGTTCCAGACATATTCACAAATACCTTCTTTGATGCCATCTTCCTGAAAAACAAACATATATAATATATATATAGATACTATTATATATATATATATAAGTAATAATAAATATATATATATATATATATATGAGTTAATAAAAAAAACATATATATCGCTTAAAAATTTAAAAAATAAATAAAAAATTGACACTAAATTGTTATTTAATATAAAAATAAGTAAATATATGTAATTTTTAAAAAATGTTATAAAATTATATATACAATTTATAAAGAAATATTAATTACAAATTTATTTATATATTTTGAAATTAATAAAATTGAAACAAACACAATTTAAATGATTTATATCTACATTGTTACAAAAATATAATTTTAATTAAATTTTAAATTATTAAAATTTATGCTGAAGATATTGTTCTTCTCGCAAGGTGCCCATCTAATCTTGATAAGGAACTTAGACTTCTTAAGGATTTCTGCTCTACCATGGGTATGACTGTTAACATTGACAAAACAAAAGTTATGATTATCAAATCCAAGAAGGACACTTATGCTAATTTTATGTATGTCAGTAGTAACTTGGAGGAAGTATCTTCTTACAAGTACCTAGGAATTGATATTCATCACAAGCTCAACTGGAATTATAACATTGAGAAAAGGATTAATGGGGGGTGGAAAGCTTATTTTGGCCTTGAAAATGATTGTGAAACGGAAAACCTCGCAATGTGGGATAGAAAGAAGTTCCTCTTTGAAACTTTAGTCACTCCTGTTATCTTATATGGATGTGAGGTTTGGGGTTGCAGCATCTCTAGAGAATCCTGGAGAAAGATTGAGCAAATCTAGAAGCGTTTTACAACGTATAATCTCAAAATTAAAAGCAATACACCCTATCCTATTCTCCTTATAGAAGTGTGCATTTCCCCTATCGAGAGCTTAGCTATGACTAGGCTTATGTTCTACAAGCACAAACCCAATAACATAGGTGACCACAAACTTCCTAAGATAGCTTTAAATTCTAGCCAAAACCATCTAAGGCTCAAACGAGGTTGGTATAAAGACACAAGGGCCCGGTTAAACCATTGGGAGATCGAGAATAGGATAGGGTGTATTACTTTTAATTTTCAGGTTATAAGTTATAAAACGCTTCTGGATTTGCTCAATCTTTCTCCATGATTCTCTGGAGATGCTGCAGCCCCAAACTTCACAGCCATATAAGAAACAAGAGTGGACTAAAGTTTCAAAAGAGGAACTTCTTTTTACCCACATTACGAGGTTTGCTGTTTTACAATTATTTTCAAGACCAAAATAAGCTTTCCATCCCCCATTGATCCTTTTCTCAATGCTACAGTTCCAGTTGAGCTTGTGATGGATATCAATTCCTAGGTACTTGTAAGAGTACACTTCCTCCAAGTTATTATTATCATACATAAAATTAGCGCAAGTATCCTTCTTGGATTTGATAATCATAACTTTTGTTTTGTCAGCGTTAACAGTCATACCCATGGTAGAGCAGAAATCCTTAAGAAGCTTGAGTTGCTTATCAAGATCAGAAGGGCACCTTGCCAAAAGAACAATATCGTCAGCATAGAGGAGAAGGATAACGACTATCCCAGCTAAGATTGTGCCACCACATCTTGCTTCTTCTAAATAACCTTCGAGCTTATCGATGTAAATGCCAAATAGGGTAGGGGAGAGGGGGAACCCTTGTTTAACTCCGATGTTACACTTAATATATTTTGACCACCCCTCATTGTTCTTTAGCTTGGCAATTACATTCTCGTATAGCCTTATAGCAGTAGCTCTCAACTCAAGAGGAACCTTTAGCTCTTCTAACCTATTCCAAAGGTTGTATCTAGGAACCGTATCGAAAGCCTTTCTAAACTCTACAAAGCAGCAAAATAAATTGGTTTTATCATTACGACATTCCTCCGCAATGATCCTAAGCGTAACAAGGTGGTCTGTTGTTGAGTGATGCCTTCTGAAACCTGCTTGGCCTTGAGCCTGTTTACCTTCACTTTCAAGCCATATGCTTAACTTTTTTTCCAGAATACTACCATACAACTTGGCTAAGAGAGGGTTGATCATAATTGTCTGATAATTAGAGGGGTTATTTGTATCTCCACTTTTAAAAATAGGGATAATGAGCTCTCAGTCCAAGGTTAGGGAACCTTGCTTAACAGCTTGATTAAAGCTTGGTAATGTGGGGTGAGACAGGGCTTCAATTTAAGATTTCTGCTTAGTAACTTCGATGTCCTTAGCTTTCCCATTCGCCGAGGCGATTACCCCACACTTAATGTCTTCTAAAGAGAAGACTTCTTTCGTTGTGAGCAGGGTTTCCAAATTATCCATGACATTAGGAGATTCATAAAGCTTTTTAAGATAAGAATTCCAATTGTGAAGAGAAATTTTATTATTATCCTTAGTCTTCTTAGTCAGAATCTGCTTCCAAAATTTCTTAGGAGCTACCTTAGAGAGGTGTAAGAGATTCTCCTGTCTTTGACGAATGTACTGCCTCTTTTTTCTTTTAATTAGGGTTTTGTATATTCTTATCTTGTCCATTTTAAGAGAATCATCAACAACTTCCTTAATTGCTCTCCTCGCATTTTTACAATCTTTGTCATACCAAGGATTGGTTTTGCTATTTCTTTTATTATTTGAGACTTCAATCGAGAACTTTTTAATAGAATATGAGAGGGTTGTAGTAAAACTATGATATAGGTCTTCTATGTTGTCTATACTACATAAAGGAGGCAAATTAGTTTTAAATTCATTTAGAAAGAGATCCTTTTTATTTTTATCAAATATTAAGTTCTTTTGGTTGTAAGTATTATTTTCTATGGGAACTCTATGCATTACGAAATTGAGGGTTATAAGTAAAGGCCTATGATCGGAGTCAGGCTCGTGGTCGTTTAAGATGTCAAAGTTTATCATTTCGTTGTATAATGGAATATCAGAAATAACGTAGTCTACCACGCTGCTACCAAGTCCATGGATGCAGGTCATCTTGCTGGAATTGGGCCACTTTTTTAGACCGTTGCAGATTATGAGATCCTGAGCACTACAGAGCTTGACTAGCTCTGACCCAAACAAATTTTCCCCGAGGTCTTCAGAGCTTCTTTTGTACCTATTAGCCAGGGTAGGGTCTTCGTCTAACCAAAGAGGATTAGGGTTGGAATGATTGCTTAAAATAATAGCTTGGTTGTTTGAAGTTCGAGCATTGAAGTCACCTATTAAAAGGATATTACCATCATTCCTTAGGCTAGAAAATATCATTCTCTAAGAACTATTGTAGGTTAGTTTTATCTAATTCTTCTCTTATGAAGTTAGAATTAATGGGGGGAATTGACATATTGCTATGTAGGACTTTTTATTATTAATGTCTCTGATCTCTATCAAACTAAATTGGTTGTAAGGGTCGTTTTTATAAATCCTAACATAGGGGGAGATGTTCTTCTTAATGTAACAAGCTATTCCCCCAATGCCTCTACGGGAGGATCGCTTGTTCCATGTATACCATAGCGTAAAGCCATCTATGTTAGGGACCTTAGATTCTTCGTGCTCCTAAGTTTCAACAAGCAAAATAATATCAACATCATTTAAAATCCAACTTAGCTTGGGGCCTTTGTTCCATGGGAAACCCCGACAGTTCCAAGAAAGGATCCGGAGCATGTTTAATTACTATTGATTACTATCTTTTTGGTTTTTGTCTCGAATAAAGGCTTTCCTATTTCTGATTATTGCCCATTTTCCTTCCTTTCTAGCTTCTTTTACCTTTTGAACCTCGTTTCTTAATTCTGCTTGATCTTCTGGAATGAGATCTTCATTTATGAATATTCCCGTTCCTTTTAGACTTGAGGTTTTACTAAGTATGTTTTGCTTATGATCAGTAGAGCTCACCTTTATGCGGATTAATCTTCCTTTATTCTCGGTTAATTTCCCCAACCTTGTTGCTTCTGTGAGACACATTGTTTCAATTTGTAATCTATTATGTAATTTTGTCTGGGCTAAGGCTAGAGTATCCTCATCTTCTTCCTCTTTTAAACCGAAGATTATAAGTTTTAAGGTCCTTTTGTTACGCTCGTGGTCTAATTCTATTAATTTTTTCATTTCGTCTTTAATTGGTTTAATATCTAACTTATCTACCACACTATTTAGGGTGAGGCTGCTATTAACTTTTTCTTCTAATTCTTTAATCATGTCTTTCATTTTAAGACCCTCTAAGGTATCAGCATCTCCTTGCTGGGATGGTTGGTTAGTATCTTGGTTTTGTTTTTCTATAACATGCAATCTAGTTTCCATTGCCTCCATTTTATTCTCCAGTAGTTCTATTTTATTTTCTATTTGTTTTTGGATCATGTTTTCAAGAGATGCAAATTTATTTTCCAGCACGACTTCTAACTCTTTTTGTAACTTGGCTTCTCTTTCTTCTCTACGTTTTTCTAAAGACTCTATATACTCATAGAGGCCTTGTAGAGTAACTGTGTTAGGTCTGCCTTGGTAATCTTTGGTAACTGTGGTGAAATATTCATACTTGAAATTATATGAGAAAATATGTATTAGAAAAGAAAAAGATAAGGAATGTGTGCACCTGATATCCGAGCCTGATGTGCGAGCCAAGATCTCCAAGCTTTGGATTTATGTATGCGAGCTTCAAAACCGAGACTGTTTATATATGCGCGAGTTCGCACTGTTTATATATCCGAGGGTACCATATATATCACCGAACCGAGCATATATATATCACTGAGTTGTTTATATATGCGAGACTTGGTGCAGTTAGATATCACCGAAGAGAAAAGTTCAATATATCACCGAATATGCGAGTCTTGAAGCTCGGTTTATATATGCGAGAGTTCAATATATCACCGAATATGAGATACCATATATATCACCGAGCGTACCATATATATATCACCGAGCTGTTTATATATGCGAGACTCGGTGCAGTTATATATCACCGAAGAGAAACGTTCAATATATCACCGAAATATGCGAGTCTTGAAGCTCGGTTTATATATGCTAGAGTTCTATATATCACCGAATATGTGAGTCTTTGAAGCTCGGTTTATATATGCGAGAGTTCAATACATCATCGAATATGCGAGTCTTGAAGCTCGGTTTATGTATGCGAGTTGAATATGCGAGTCTTCATATGCGAGAGTTCATATACCGAATACCGAATATGCGAGTCTTGAAGCTCGGTTTATATATGCGAGAGTTCAATATATATAGAATATGCGAGTCTTGAAGCTCGGTTTATATATGCGAGTTCAATATGGGAGTCTTCATATGCGAGAGTTCATATACCGAATACCGAATATGATCGGAGTCAGGCTCGGTTTATATATGCGAGTTCAATATGCGAGTCTTCATATGCGAGAGTTCATATCACCGAATATGCGAGCCTTGAAGCTCGGTTTATATATGCGAGTTCAATATGCGAGTCATCATATGCGAGAGTTCATATACCCGAGGGTACCATATATCCGAGTCTTATATATGTGAGAGTTTATATATCCGAGGGTACCATATATATCACCGAACCGAGTATGCGAGAGTTCATATATCCGAGAGTTCATATGTGAGAGTTCATATATCCGAGGGTACCATATATCCGATTCTTATATATGCGAGAGTTTATATATCCGAGGGTACCATAATAACTAAGGACTATTTTGAGTGAACAAGGTTGACTACTCTGTCGGCCAAATCTTCATATTTGACTATGTTTAATTAAGGTAATTGACTATAATAATAATGTATTACGTAATTTTTATTTTAATTATGTATGAATGCTTTAATTAATATATCAATTTTAATAAATTAATATTAATATATTTATTTAAAGGTTTAATTATTTTTTTAATTGTTGAATTTAGGCTTTTGTGATCCATATCAAGTTTTTTGAGAAATGTTTTAGGTAAAAATCAAATCAAAATTCATTTGTCCACACATTTCAAACCAACAAGTGTAGTTCATCCACAAGATATGTTCTAATTAATTGAAACCTTAATTAAAATATCAATGTTAATGTGTTAAGATTGAAATTCAATTAATTATTAATATGGTTGATATTTAATAAATACAATATGTTCTAATTAATTGAAACTTTAATTAAAATATCAATGTTAATGGGTTAATATTCAAATTCAATTAATTATTATTGTTAATTAATTATTACTATGGTTGATATTTAATAAATTAATTAACATTCAGAAATTAATTATTAATAAACTAATAAATTTATTAAATCTAATATTTTCAGCAATGTTTTAATTAATTAATTGATGTTATAGTGATTGAAGAACACTTTGAGTGAATTAAGTTTGGTTCTTAAATAAGATAAATATAGGTTGACTAAATGTGAATATAATTATATTGCATTATACTTGACTAATGTGATTTACTATACTAATTATGTATTAAGTATTCTTTAATTATAATTATTAATTTAATTAATATTTTAATATATAAATGTTAATAAATAAAATAATAAATATTATTAATAATGAATATTATATATAAATTTTAACAATTTCTATAAATGTTTTAATTAATAAAATGATTTAATACTATAACAGTAAAATAATAATTTAATAAAAAACATATAATATAAAAAATAATTTAGTATATTTAAAATTGTAGTTTAATAGTTTAATATAATAATCACTTTATTAAAATAATTACATTTGATTAAAATATAATTTAATAAAAACATATAATATAAAAAATAATTTAGTATATTTAAAATTTGTAGTTTAATAATTTAATATAATAATCACTTTATTAAAATAATTACATTTGATTCTTTAGAGCGTTAATTGTACAATAATAACTTTAACATTGTATTATTATATAAAAATTCTAATAATTCCCCATCCATGTCGTTAACTAAAAGTATTCAATACACTGGTATAATGAAAACGTTAACAAGTGTGGAATATGCCAAGCAATGTTGATAATTATTATGTTGATTTGTGTATAGATTAACAAATTAGTAGAAGATTATGATATCTCAAGTCATAATTTAACTTTACAGGCAAGTTATGAAACTTAACATTGTATTATAATTTTACATTAATTTAACTTTACACGCTAGTTATGAAACTTAACATTGTATTATAATTTTACATTACTATTTAAATACTAATGAAACTTTATTTATTATAGATTAATCATTATACATTTCTTAGTTAAGGGGCACTTTACTCAAATGAGTCAAAATTGGTTGGATGGAGTAACCAGTGTTTTTTTTAGCAATAACAATTCAACCCACTACAACATGGATAATTTAATAAATTCATATCCTATCCACTATAGCTACTTCTCAAGTGGCCATACCTTCCAATGGTAGGCCATACCTTCTTATGGTATGCATAAGAAACTGCTCATGTAATGGAGTGGATAAAAGCAACAAGAGGCTTGACAATTGGTTGAACAAACATATGTTTGAGAATGTGAAAAGTTATAAGTTGCAAGTTTTATAAGTTGTTTCTTAAATTTATTTTTTACTAATTAACATAAGTGGTTATCAACAATAAGTACAATACATTTTTAATTATATTAAGTATGATTTAAACATGTGATTTATATATGCAAAGAAATTATCACTTTTAATTTCATTAGTTGATGGAGTGACACCTTTTAATTTACACTATGAGATCAAAAAAAGTTAATTAGAAAAATGATTAAAATGACTAATTCCAATAGAAAAACACAGTGTAAAAATAAAACACAATACAAATACAAATAAAAGATAAAAGATATAATGAAACTGAATTCTACATTAACCGATCTTATCTCAATTTTTCAAAGGCAAAATATAGATTTTTGAAACCGATCTTATCTCATTTTTTGAAAGACAAAATATAGATTT
The DNA here is from genome assembly GCA_000404065.3 of Pinus taeda. NCBI lineage: Eukaryota > Viridiplantae > Streptophyta > Pinopsida > Pinales > Pinaceae > Pinus > Pinus taeda. The sequence goes on along the minus strand of APFE030534716.1, from coordinate 31,509 downwards.
TTGAGGCTAGTGAACACAGTATTCATCATCTAGCACTAGCAGTAATACTCATGCATGGTATGTAAGCTGTAACCTTAAAAGCACGTACGGAATTATGAAGATTCTACAACAACTTGGGCCAATCAATATGCTGGATCGTTGAATGTAAATAATAAATTGGTTTTCTCTTAAGCTTCATACTAGCCTAGCTCAGAGCAATAAAACGAATTCTATGTTTGGAAAACAAGCACCGCACATGTCTGGGTATTTGCGTATGTCTCGGTATTTGCATATGGATAGAAAGCCGTGGATTGCAAGTTCGAAAATACCTAAAACCAGATGACATTGAAGAGCAGATTAGATGGGATATATATACAAATATATTTGGATGCTTAGAAACTTAATTTTAAATCAACGAGGGTAAATTTTCAAATCAGCGAAGAGAAATAAATGAATCGACGTTTGAAGAGGCGATCGCAAAACCTTTCGTCAGATATTAACCTCCAAAGTTCTTGCAATCAAGGGGAAAAATATAAATTAGCATAACCATTTCAAAAGCTCTGTCAAGAACTCTGGAGAAACCCTGGGGAGCTCGATTGTCAAACTTTGCAACAAGGAAAGTACAAATTCTACGTGTATCATGCCTTTCCAGGAGTTTTCCAAGAATTGGGTTGGAAATTCAATGGTTGTGAAAGTAATGCACCTTTTCTACCTGGAAAATACAATCGCAAAAAGTCTAGAACGCTAAACCGGTATTGTAAAAAAATTTCAGAGAGCACGACCCTAAACTCTGACCACCATGGCGAGTGCTATTTCATGGACTATAGCATCATTAATGCTATAGTCCACGTAACCCGGAGAGCCCATCGCATAGATGCACATCGATTCACTGAGGCCGGGAAATGAGTCCAACCTCCACCGGAAAACACTGAGGCGACCTGCAGGACCCGCATTTGCATTAATGCGATAGTCATTTGAATTTTGAAAACGCCCGCCCAAATTCTAGATATTTTAATTTCAAATTCGGGAATGGTTAATCAGTTTCATCTCATGGCGTCGTTGTTACTCCCCCACACGAATAGTGAACCCGCGTCCTGGTTCAGTGATTTGAATTTGGAATTTGAATTGGTTTGCCGCGCCAGTTTCGTTTTCAGCTGCAACTATTATCGCGTGATTGAATCGACTTTGAGTTGTCATCTATTAACAGTTCTCCGATGTATACGCAGAGATCCTTTTGAGTAATGCGTAATGGGCTTTGCTTGCAGGTGGAAGAAACATCATCTTATCGATTGTTAATTATGCTGTAGAAAATAGGGTTAATTATGCTTAGAAAATTTAATAGAAAGCATGTAATTTGTTTGGAGCTTCCCTGCCATCCCATACTTCAGATTTCTCTAGTTGTCGCTAAAGAAGTGGAAATTCCATTTAAAGAAAAAAAAAGAATCACGATAATTGTATACGCAACCCATGTGCCTTTTGACAAAGCTTCGTATTTATTTATTCAAGAGTCAATAGATTGAAGGATGATTTATCAGAGGATATTCGTAATCTCGATGAGTGCATTCCCTCTGTGCTTAAAACAATAGCCAAGGCTCTATCAGTCGAGTTGCCGAGGGCATTTCTTCATAGACAAGATAGTGCATGGGTGTTCGCGAGGGGCAGTTCTGGCCTGGCCTCCGCAGTTTGTTTAAAAGGGCCATGAATCAGAACAACAGGTATAAAATTTCTCGTTGTTTATTGCTTGAATTAGAAAATACAGATGGTTTAGTTAGAAAGTTGTATAATATTCTATTGGCTGTGAAGCAACAGAAGGCCATAAAAGATCATGGAGAGGTGAAAGAGTGAGTGGACGCGAAGAAATGAGTCGTACATTTTGATGAAGGGATTGCTGCACAAAAAAGTCAAAAAATTGTATAATGCTCTTATTAGAATTCTCGATATAAAGTGTTTTTTTTCAAAAAATTGCAGAGATAGACTCCTCTGTTGGTTTTATAATTATAGCTGAGCTACTGTTTGGAATTGCTTAGGCACCAAGGAGTCCAGATGTAAAAAAATACTAATATGATCGCCACCTTATCCACTGTTTTAATGATTTGTCATCAGATCGGACGAAATTCCCCACTCTGTCTAACAAATTAGAACTTTCCAGAATCACAACCTCACGTACCTAAGGGTAAATCCAAAAGTTAAGTAGAACATTAATGGGAAGGGTAAATTCAAGGGCGAAATTGAGTAGACATGTGATGAACGGAAGGATAAATTTAAATAAGGATATGCATGACTGAATGATAAATTTAAACTAAGAGATGCTTGAGGGAATCACGTGCGGAAGGGTAAATCCAAAAATTAAGTCGAACTTTACTGCGAAAGGTAAATTCAAGGGCAAAATTGAGCAGAGATGGGCTGAACGGAAGGATAAATTTAAATAAATTTAAATTTAAATAAGGATATGCATGACTGAATGATAAATTTAAACTAAGAGATGGTGGAGGGAAGGATAATTCCAAAAAGCAAAAGCCAAATCAGTCAATATATAAATTAAAACTGGGTTTTTGTGTTCTTCAATTTTAGTTTGTCTTTTTAACTTTATGTGTTTATATTATTTCCCAATGTTTTGTGGAGCGTTGATCAGTTATTGTTGGTTGGTTTTAGTGATAGTTTCCATGAAATAAGAGTTAAATTCTAATGCTTTAAACAAGGTTAAAATGAAGGATATTCGACTTTTTCAAAACATTCTTTGAAACATTTATCTAAACAAAGTGTTCTTTCTTACTATTCTAATGTATTTTGTATACTATATAAGAAACTCTTCTAAAATTTAATTACTTCTTCATTTCAAAATGGAAAATAATACAAGCTTCCAAAATTTAATTATCTCTTCATTTCAAAATGGAAAATAATACAAGCTTCCAAAATTTAATTATCTCTTCATTTCAAAATGGAAAATAATACAAGCTTCCTACAAGATTAAGGAGATTACATTGACACTTGGTGAGTGATCTATCTAGTGATAAAGAATACATGTCAAAATAAAAAATGACCTCCATTATAAAATAACTTTAGAATGAAAAAATGGTCATAATTATCAAAACATAAGGACTAAAATGTCAATTCAATCATTAAAAAGATATGGCTCAAGGAATTTGTCATAGTGCAAATTGCTTATCATGAGGTGTGCAATGTAAATACTATTATAAATTAAAATTGTGAGAGAGGGACATGAATTCCATTGCTTTAGGTAGGAGATTGCTTGAGGGAATTGCTGATTTAAATCACTCCTTGGTTAGACCACGAGGTTACTCACTTGGTATTTTCACGATTTTCTTGCTACATGAAAATTTGAACTCATTATGTAAGCCATTAAATGTTGGTGGGTGCGTTTTGATGTACTAGTTCTTAGAATTAAATTGGGTTGCAAGAGAAGTATACATGCCCATGTTGCCTTGAAAAACATTACAAGGAAGGGAGGATAGAAGTTATGAAGATTTGACTACACTCGCAGCAACGGCAATGAGAGGAAATTCTTGTGCATGAGAGAAAAGAGAAGGTGGAGGAAAGGAAAGGGGATTTTGTCATTCAATTTTCCTGTTCAACTCTCATGGAGAAAGGGAGAAGAGCAGAGGAAAAGAGAAGGGATCTTCATCTCATTCATTCACTTAGGCCTTCACACACTCAACCAAATTTCAACATATAACAAGAGAGATGAGGGATAGAGCTATGTTGCTGAGCTTTGAGGAGACTAATAAACTAGCTAAAGGACCTATTGAAACTTGTTGGGCATAAACATGACAAAGAGTAGTGATTTTTCTTCAGTACGAAGGTAGTGTGCCCTGGTTGTGATCCGGCTCAACTATGTATTCGTTGAAGGTTTCTCTTGAATGTGCTCCACCTCAAGCCTTATAATCTAGTTCGGGTGTGATTGCTGCAAGTAATCTTGGTTGCAACTTTCTATGGTTGGGTGGAGAGTCCTTGTCCCAAACTCAATTGCCAAAAACATTCCAAGATAAGTGTTCTTATGTATTTGCAATGTTAATAAACATGTGTTTGCATTTCTAGATTGATATGGTGCTTGTAAACATAATGAACATGTGGTTTCATTTTTGGGTTGAAATGGTGTATGTAAACACAAATGATATAAATTGTGATCTTGTAATCCACATGAATGGTTAATATACTATGAAATGCTAAAAGCATTGAAAGGCCCATAAGTCCCTCAACCAAAATATGGCATGATCAACACAAGAACGTTGTTTGTTGTAGCCAATTGATTACAATGAAGACAACCTATTAGATAGGGCTTGTGTGTATATATTGGTTGATTCAAAACCATATTATAGTTTATGTGGCATTGGGTTAATGTTGAGGACTATCTCCATTTTAACCTATAATATCCTGTGACTCTACATTAGAGGCTTCCCAACCTTGTGCTTTCAATAGTCCTAGAGGTCTTCAACAAGCGCCTTAGTGTTGTTGGCTAGATCACTGCAAGTTTAATGGTGCGCCTTGGTACATGGATCTTTGAGGAGTTATGATCTCCTTGTGGCCTTGTTGATGCCTTGTGAATCCCGTGGACTCAAGATGTTTGATGCTAGCTTAAGCTTAGGAGGGTAACATTCGTAAGGGATAGAAAACCATTAAGGTTGTGGAAAATTGTTGCCATAGATTCTATTAGTTGCAAAACCTCTGTAACCAAACCATGAATAAATCTATGTTGAATGACGGAGGTTGCAGAGAGAAAAGCCATGGTGAAGTTAGGTGGGGACCTTAATCTTATAATTCAATTTGATAAATTGATGTGATCGGTCTAAGGTAAGACTTAGCCATGGAATCCATGGATTAGCTCCTGAGATTATGCCTTATTATAGTTGGCGAAAAGGAGGGTGGCGTGGCTTGGAGGCTGCATCCGAAAGTCTTTTGATCGACAGTGCACTGAGAGGGTGGGGAAATGTAAGCCGAGCCATTATGGCATACACGTGATCCCGATGATCATTTTATTAGTCAGGGTGGACACACTTGGTCAGCCAACCCTTTGAGTTAACCCTAGAGAAATCTCAAGAGTTCTGTCATCTACTCTCATAATCATGTTACAGTTATTAATGGTAAACAAAAATACATCCACACCTTATCATAGAATAAGTATTTGACGTAATGCATTAAAAGTATATTTTTATACATAATGGACTAAAATTATTTTTTTTATATGGTATCATCATAATAATTTCATTGAAGTGATCCACAACTAAGATAAGATAGTCATTATCCCTATTAATGGTCAACAAAAATACATAAATTTATACTTGTGTTGATGACAACATCTTCATTGAATAAATCGTTATGTGGATGCGATGTTATATTCTATCAATGTTACATTACTTTTGATGAATAGTTGTAATAGATTTTTCGTTTATTATTTACAAATTATCAAGTTCATAAGTTAAGTTACTTATATATTTATATCTTATTTGATGTTTAAAATGTAATCTTAAGACTTATACCTCGCACCTCAAGATTAATCTGTCTAAAAATACATAAGTGCATATACAGAAACTGGGCATATACGGAAGATGTGCGCATATACGGAAATTGGGCATATACGGAAACTGGGCATATACGGAAGATGTGTGCATATACGGAAACTGGGCATATACGGAAGATGTGTGCATATACGAAAACTGGGCATATATGGAAAATGTGTGCATATACGGAAGATGTACGCATATACGGAAACTGGGCATATACGGAAGATGTGCGCATATACGGAAACTGGGCATATACGGAAGATGTGCGCACATACGGAAATTGGGCATATACGGAAGATGTGTGCATATACGGAAACTGGGCATATACGGAAGGTGTGTGCACATACGGAAACTGGGCATATACGGAAGATGTGTGCATATACGGAAACTGGGCATATACGGAAGATGTGCGCATATACGGAAACTGGGCATATACGGAAATTGGGTATATACGGAAGATGTGTGCATATACGGAAACTAGGCATATACGGAAGATGTGTGCATATACGGAAAATGGGCATATACGGAGGATGTGTGCATATACGGAAGATGTGCGCATATACGTAAACTGGGCATATACAGAAGATGTGTGCATATACGGAAACTGTGCGCATATACGGAAACCATTTTTTTTTTCTTATATTTTTTATTATTAGTATTTGGTGTAATGGTATTTCTCACGTGTGATACACTTCTTCTTATTGGTGTTATTTAATGACAACAATGTTGGTGAAATCTAGTTCTGTCATCTATTCTCATAATGTTTAAAATGTAATCTTAAGACTTATACCTCGCACCTCAAGATTAATCTGTCTAAAAATACATAAGTGCATATACGGAAACTGAGCATATACAGAAGATGTGCGCATATACAGAAATTGGGCATATACGGAAGATGTGTGCATATACGGAAACTGGGCATATACGAAATATGTGTGCATATACGAAAACTGGGCATATACGGAAGATGTGTGCATATACGGAAGATGTGCGCATATAACGGAAACTGGGCATATACGGAAGATGTCCGCATATACGGAAACTGGGCATATACGGAAGATGTGCGCATATACGGAAATTCGGCATATACGGAAGATGTGTGCATATACGAAAACTGGGCATATACGGAAGATGTGTGCATATACAGAAACTGGGCATATACAGAAGATGTGCGCATATACGGAAACTGGGCATATACGGAAGATGTGCGCATATACGAAAGATGTGGGCATATACGGAAACTGGGCATATACGGAAGATGTGCGCATATACGGAAGATGTGCGCATATACGGAAACTGGGCATATACGGAAGATGTGCGCATATACGGAAGATGTAGGCATATACGGAAACTGGGCATATAAGGAAGATGTGCGCATATACGGAAGATGTGGGCATATACGGAAGATGTGTGCATATACGAAAACTGGACATATACGGAAGATGTGTGCATATGCCCAAACTGAGCATATACGGAAGATGTGCGCATATACGGACGATGTGGGCATATACGGAAACTGGGCATATACGAAAGATGTGCGCATATACAGAAACTGGGCATATACGGAAGATGTGGGCATATACGGAAACTGGGCATATACGGAAGATGTGGGCATATACGGAAACTGGGCATGTACGGAAGATGTAGGCATATACGGAAATTGGGCATATACGGAAGATGTGCGCATATACGGAAACTGGGCATATACGGAAGATGTGCGCATATACGGAAGATGTAGGCATATACGGAAACATACGAAAGATGTGCGCATATACAGAAACTGGGCATATACGGAAGATGTGGGCATATACGGAAACTGGGCATATACGGAAGATGTGGGCATATACGGAAACTGGGCATGTACGGAAGATGTAGGCATATACGGAAATTGGGCATATACGGAAGATGTGCGCATATACGGAAAGTAGGCATATACGGAAGATGTGGGCATATACGGAAGATGTAGGCATATACGGAAACTGGGCATATACGGAAGATGTGCGCATATACGAAAGATTTGGGCATATACGGAAACTGGGCATATACGGAAGATGTGTGCATATACGAAAACTGGGCATATACGGAAGATGTGCGCATATACGGAAACTGGGCATATACGGAAGATGTGCGCATATACGGAAGATGTGGGCATATACGGAAACTGGGCATATACGGAAATTGGGCATATACGGAAGATGTGCGCATATGCCCAAACTGGGCATATACGGAAGATGTGCGCATATACGGAAGATGTGGGTATATACGGAAACTGGGCATATACGGAAGATGTACGCATATACGGAAGATGTGCGCATATACGGAAGATGTGGGCATATACGAAAACTGGGCATATAGGGAAGATGTGCGCATATACGGAAGATGTGGGCATATACGGAAACTGGGCATATACGGAAGATGTGCGCATATACGGAAAATGTGGGCATATACGGAAACTGGGCATATGCGGGCATATACGGAAACTGGGCATATACAGAAACTGGGCATATACGGAAACTGGGCATATACGAAAGATGTGGCCATATACGGAAGATGTGGGCATATACGGATTTCCAAATTGATGTCTCTGCAAAAAATTACAATAATCAATTAGTTGTAAAAATTGAAAGGCATATAATCAATTTCATTAATTCATGTCGATATTTTGATCAAATACTCATTCTCACCATGAGGATTTGAGGCAATGGAGAAGACAACCCTTCCTGGGTAGATGGCGGAGCACTTGGTGATGGATATAGGCATGGTTCAGGGGCGCTGGATAAAGGCATGGTGGATGTGAAATAGGGAAAAGGTAGTGGGTGCAGGCGACGATACACCCCCACCGGTTGTACAATAGTGGGAAGCACTGTAGGCCGGGGGATTAACCTAGGGGGGCAAATTGGAATGTTAAGGGTGGACGATTGAAAAAATGAGAATGGTGGATGATTGAAGGGTAGGGGTGAGCATTGGGAAGGTATTACAGAGGTGGTTATAGGCATGGAAGAATTTGTGGAGGAAAGAGGTGGTGGGTGTATTCTTGACATGCTTTGTCTACCAAGTTGTTCAATGCATATGCCCGTTCCAAATTTGTAGGTATTATGGATCTCAATTTCTCAAGAGTTGATGAGTTAACACGTTTCATCTCATCATGTTCCGAGAATGCACTATCTTGTCGTAAATTGGTCGATTCAACATTGTATGAGAAATTCTCTAAATTATCAATGCTTGTTTCATTATGATAATTCAGATTGGGAGGAGAATCAAAGCATGGAAAAAGCTCTGTTTGGATTTCTGGGACCAATATAGGTGTTTCATTCAAATCAAATAAAATTCTAGGCCTTTCTGTCGTGGGATCAGTGACACCAGGTGCTACATTTTCACCCAAAATAGTGTTACTCATTAACATCTCAACTTTCAATACATGTTTACAGATATTTCCATTTAGGGCCCAATTGTAATTGCAGAAGTGTAGATTAGAACCCTTATATATGACATTGTACCAAATGTCACGAGTATCCTTATTTTGGCTACGAACCCAGTAGTCATTACTCTTTTCATCAAGCACACAATCTTCATTTGGGATTTTCTTAGCTCTACACTTGGATGACTTCAGTTGTTCCTGTATTTTTCTGGGTCGTACAAAACTAGCTTCTTTTAAACGGTGCATATGATAGTAAAATAATACAACCTTTGTCAACAAAACATAGATTAACCAATCAACCCTTCTGTGGCATGCATTGTTCTTCTCACATAGGTACCTTTCCTTGATATACCGATGGTAAGATTCAATGGCGTTGTTCGTATCTTGATTTGAATGTGGAAAATTTCTGTATGCTTTTGCCCACATATCTGTAGAAAGAAATTTATTAGTTATATATTCATAAGTATACATATGACATGAAAAATAGAGTCATTATAACCACCAATAAGAAGCTTACATATTTTGTTGTTGGACAGCCAAGTATTTCTAAAATATTCCAAAAAAAAATTTTGTTCACTGAATTCTTCAAATAAGCTTTCAACTTTCTTTCGCACAGATTCATCATCTTTACACATGTGCATGATTTCACCTAATCCACGAAAAATGCGTATTTGGTTTTCCCTCCCTTTGACCTTGTTTCCAACATTTTTCAACCATGCACGACGAACATGCCACACACATAATAATACTTTGCACTTGATCGTAGACCTGCAATAACATAATAATAAGTGAGATTATACATTAACAATATTTTTTATGTGTCTTGTAAAAATAATAAACACATCACCTCAATGCTTCAATTTCAGCAGTAGCATCATCCGTGATGAAGGCAAGAACATGCCAATCTGGTCGCTCTTTGTTTCCAATTGCAAGTAAGGCCAACATCCATTTAGAAAGATCAGTTATAGTGTTGCGTGATGATATCACCCAAGCTATTGGAACCCCATTGTGATGTTCGTCGAAAACCATTAAGGTGTAAAGTTGATACTGCATTACAAAAAATATGCATAATTACATTTATATAAGATACATGCATTAATATGAGGTTAAATAAATGAATCGGATTTAGGATAAATATGTACTCACCCCATTCTTATTTGTACTAAAGGTTGAATCCATTGAGATAATATTATTGTGAGAGTATTTCAGCATCATTGAACACATCCACTTTGTTTGTATGCCTATGATAAAAGGGATATTTTCAACAAGATCTTGTTTTTGGTAGAAGAAAAAACTATCTGGGTTTTCCTTGTACCAGCACTCCACACTCTTTGGATCACTTTGATCTTTAACATACTCTAGCCTTATGATATCATTGTAAATGTTACTTATATCTTTTTTTTTCATGTAGGTATCTCGAAGTATCCCTGTGTATAACTCACCGGATCCATCCTTCACATCATTAAAACCTCTTTTAACGAAATGTTGGACTGTAGATCGCATATGCCAACTTAAATGTGGTGCATAATTGAATCTCATGGACCTTTTGATTGCATCTGTCCCATGACAAATAACATTGGATTCATCAATATGTCTACATGCAGTATATATTATTACAGCATCATCTGGTCTCAACCAGCTGAAAGATAATCCTAGTGACCCAGACATTGTTTTCAGTTACAGACTCAAAAAACCATATCCCCAGACTATTACATAGGACGAAATAGCCGCATACATAAGCGCACTTAAGAACAGGCAAGGAGCTGAGCATAGCTTCAGCTTTACAAGGAAAATCGCGCTGAGAAAATAGAGAACATGACAAACCAGACAAACTGAATTAAAGTGCCATACCCGCCACCAAAAAGTCCTGGAAACTGGCTCAGTCATCCACTGAGGTGGAAGGCTGCTCTTCCGCCACCCTGCAGCCATATTGGTCCGGCTTGCTTGAGTCAGTGTAAGGCGCGTCGTCTTCGGCTGGAGCACTTGGACCCGCCACCACACCCGCGGTTTTCTCCGGTAGATTTCGTTGACCCAGAACTGGAGCAGGAGGCTAAACTGGTTGACATAGGACTTGTGCAGGAGGCAGAGCTTGTTGACACAGAACTGGAGCAGGAGGCCTATGCTCCTCAGCAACTGGTGGAGGGATGGCACGATCATACTTCTCGATTCTAACAGAGACGTAATAGGTTGCATTGTCCAGTGGGCACGGGAAGCAGAACCGGGATGAGGGATGTGAGGTGTGCTTGCAGACAGAAGCACGAGCCCGCCCTCTACCTCTCCCTCAGCCTTGCCTGGCGCTTCATGAGTCATCTGAAAAGGAATCAGAGGAGCGCTGCGGGTTGGCTCTACCTCTGGCGCCTCCCCGAGACTCGCCTCTGCAGCTGCTAAGGTGAAGCCTTTCCCTTGGCATAGTGGACTGGAATTGACAAAGAGACGGCGCAGAGAGCTGTGGCTCGACTGGAATTGACAAAGCGGAGGCACAGAAGGCGGGATAACCCCGATACTAGAAGACACAGGAGCGTAAAGAAGATGAACAAATTGAACGGGAAATTCAACAGTATGGACTAGGGCTACCAGAAACACAGGCCAAGGTGTGAACCTCCAAAGGCCCTGATAGGAGAGCCCAGGAGTGAGAGAGAGATAAATAATGTTAACGGGAGACTCCACAGAGAAGACCAGGGCACTCAGAAGCGCAGGCCGAGGTCTGTACCTGTGAGACCTGCTGCTGCATCCACAGGTCTGCAAACCACAACACAGAATAACCCAAAGCCAAACACTAACCAAAACAACGGAAATGAAATGCGTTACCATCCCAGGCGTGCTGTAAATATACTGAACATCCATTGTCCGCACCATGTGCAAACCAATACAATGCAGCTGCCTCCCGGAAGCCGAAGTTACAGAGCGCGAGCGAAGAATTATGCCATGGGCGGCTGGCTTGCTGTGGGTTATACTACCCTCTTTCAATTTGAAGCGATAGGGGTGGCAGGCCTTAAATGCTGCTGTACAGGTGGCGGGGCTGGGCTGCCACTTGCCCAGTGAGAAGCCTACCCCTGTACCTCCCTCAATAACTATCACCCGTAGCCGGGAGATGAAGATCCTGGAGCACCAAAGAGTGGCAATCCTGTTGAAGTTGTGTATCCTTTGCATCATGGAGAGTGCCTGTGTAGTGAGGACGATGCTGGTTCACCCCTTGGTTTTCCAATCTATCTGCTACTCTGTTGGTCGATTGCCTAACATGCTTGAAAAGGATACTGTTAGGGCGTCGAAGCCTTGCTTCCAATGTTTCTAGCCTGCTGAGAAGTCTCCAGCTAGAGGTTATTTTTGCCACAGAGGTCCCTTCTTGGATTCTAATAGCCGCATTGATAAGAATCAGGGAGTCTCCCTCCACCTCCAACGGATAGAAATTATGTTGATATGCCACACAAATTCCTTTCCACATTCCTTCCAACTCTGCCACATTGTTGGTGTTTGTGCCTGTCGACCCATAGTAGATGTGTTCCACTGATCCTTCGGCATTTCTGATAACACCTCCATATCCTGACGGACCAGGATTTCCTTTAGCAGCACCATCAAAATTTAGTTTGAAAGTAGCTCTTGCGGGGGGGGGGACCATTGAGAGGGGGAGGTGATCTTGAGAGAATTGCTGGGAATACCTTGCAGGGAATATGAGATGTTGAGATTCCAGGAATTCCAGATGCTCCTTTCACGGGGTGACGTTGGCCAATCATTTTCTGTCCAAGATCTGAGCGCCAACGTTTCTTGTAGATTATGCTTCAAGAGTAGCCAAAGGATTTCTACGGATCTTCTCTTTTTGTTGAAGACCCTATTGTTCCGTTCCTTCCATAATAACCAATACAGAAAGCCTGGAATGAGGTTCCATAAGGAGTTCAAAATGGGGCTTTCATAAGGGAGCTTGGGCCAAGTTCTGAGAGTGTTTGCTATGTCCCCCTGCCTGTCCCTTATTCCGTTGTTGCATTGGTCGACTTTTTCCCAGAGCTGAGCTGCGAGGGGGCAAGTCTCCATGAGATGTATGATGGTTTCCGCTTGGCTGGTGCAGTTGGGGCATCGTGAGGGACCTATGAAGCCTCTTCTTTGTAGATTATCCTAGGTTAGTATGCGGCGTTTGCTTAAAAGCCATAGGAAGGTAGATACCTTGGGCCATAATCTTGACTGCCATATATGAGTCCATAATTGGTCCTTCTCTGTGTGGCTATGATCATAGTGTATGGTATAGGCTTCTTTGGTGGTGAAGATTCCTCTTGAGGTGTGACCCCATCTCAGTTTGTCTGGCTGATTAGAGGGTTTGATTTTCCTTTGATTTAGCTCCTGATCTATATCTGCATAAGTCTCTCCCTGCCAATCTGTCTGCCAAGAGCTAGCGGGTTTCCATTGTTGGAAATCTTGAGTCGCTTGCTGCTGCCAAAATTGAGAGACTTTAGATATATCATAAAATTTATTAGTTATTATGCATTTTAAATCTAAATTTATCATACAATAAAAAAATCCTCAAAATATTTTTTTCAATTAACATAATAATACTCTATAAAAGTGTTGGATATCCTTGCTTTGAGGAGTGTAAGATCTTTATTCTCTCAATATTAAGGTGTTAACTATTCTTTGGTTTTCTTTAAAATTTTTATTTAAAAGCATTAAAATGTAATATTTTACAAATATAAAATTGTAATAATATTAATCTTTATGATATTATTTTAATGTAGTTAAGGTTTTTGAAAATAATATACAATACAAATTAATTATACATTTGATAATTATTTTTCTTATAAAATTAGATGTATGTATAAGAGGGGTGATTTTATGTCATGGTAAATCTAAGTTTAATTAGAGTTATGTAATTGGAATTCAAGTTTAATTTTCTTTATTTTTCCACTCGACTAGTTTATTGCATTCTAGGGTTTTTCACTTTAATGTAGCCATGGTGCACTCAAGGGGAGGGAGAAGTCTCTTTCTTATAGAAACATGATCTTTGGCAATGCACGAATCACAAAATGAAGGGCTACACATGCAACCCCTCCATTCAATTTTCCTGATAAGGGGAATGTATGAAGGGAATCTCTTCTTCTAGAGATCCAGTACTAGGAGCTACCTAGCAATGATGAGGATGAGGCCATTATTTTTCTAGAGAAACACATACCTTAAATGTGAGACTAAATCTAATAAGATTGAGGCATATATTCATTTTACGCAAGACCATGTCTTAATTAACAAGTTCATGGGATTTTGGTCCATAAAAAAAAGCCTTGATAATATGGATACAAAAAGAGCAAATTGATTTGGAGTTAGGAGCAAAGGAAATTTTCATAATAATCTTTGTCAATATTGAGAATTGGAATTGAACCTTCGAAAGATTTTACTTCTTTAATTATGTTGGACTATACCTCCAATTTTGGATGGACATTTTAAGCCGAGGAAAACAAAATTTCAAAATGATGCCAGTCTAGATCTAGCTCTTCTATTTTGCAAAAGAATTATGGGAGGAAGAAACTCTTTAGGGCATAGGAAATGTGTTGGGGCACTTTGTCAAAACCTTCAAGATTACTCAAAGGGGACTATATACATCATATGCCATGATCTATGTGAATATGGACATATCACAATTCCTATTGGCTTTGATTGATATATTGTATGGAAGCAATCATTAGACAATGAGAACATCCCCTTGCAGTGACAAAAATGCCATGAATATGACCACCTTTTCAGGGATTAACCCACACAAAAAGAAAATCCTACCAAAAAATTTGAATCTCAAATGAACAAGGACGACTTTGTTTAGCCCAATCAACCAACTTCCATGACATATATGGAAATATCAATTGGTAATAGCTTTGAGTCACTAGCTAATTTATAAGATCCCTCCTTTAAAGAGGTATCCCAAGGTAATATAACCAAAAACCATGTGGCAATGGGTTAATATCAACAACTAGAGGAAAAACAACAAACCCAACTAACAAAGTCAATCTCATAGCCAAAAAAGAACATACCCACTACCAATTAGGTGATTATGCCAGAAGGACCAATCCAAGAATTCAAGACACCCCAAAAAATATGGATCTAGATTCCCTAGATATCCAAGCCATTACAGTTGTTTAGAAGGGAAATGACCCATAGTCGATCTTAGAACATTAGGTACAAATCCTCAAGGGAGCCTTTCTAAAAAAAGATACTCATCACACCTAACAACCATCATGTAATAACTTTAATAACCATAATCTAGGCATGAATCTACATTCTTTCATATACCCCTTAAAACCCTCGAAGGATGACCAAAGAAGGGGAAGGAGAAGTAATAAAAAGATATTATAGGAATTAGATGAGATTCTTGTCAACTTCAAAAGAATCTTTCCACTTCTATGCTCACTTCCCCTATATGCTTGGCTCAGTTGTTTTAAGTTGCTTCCTCTCATTGAACTTGGAATCTTCCTCTATTTCCTATTGTCGTTCACCCCTTGTCAAACTTCTTCGTCTTCCTCTCTGACTTTTTTTTGCAAAATTGTCCACTGCTTTAAGAGTAACTTGGTATGCCTCCCCAACTGTTGTTAGGGGTAGAATGCTTATCTCATCTTGGATATCATATCTCAATCCATTTATGTACCTGGATACGCTTAGCTCCTCATCCTCTTCCACATAACATACTCTAATATTGATTCGATAACACTCCTCTATATATTCTTTAACCATCATAACCTTTTGTCTGAGATTTTGCATTTGTCTAAAACATTTAACTAATAATATTTTGGCTTAAATTTTCCTTTGAATTTTGTACCATCCTATCATAGCTCTTAACTTTTTCTTTTCCTTTATTTTCCCTTTTTGCTAACACCTCTTCCCAATATAATTTTGTATGCCCTTTCAATCTCATCTCATTGGACTTAACTTTCTTATCATCATTGACATCCTATCAAAAATTCATGTTACAAAATAAGTTTTACAAATTCAGATTTACTCTTAGATTTTGTGAATTTATTCTTATTTAACAATGTTTATATCTTAATTTTTTTTACCTGCTTATCACACCACAATTTTTATATTATCGTTATTCCCCAAAATGATATATTTTTTTATGCTTGCATGGTCATACCAAGATCAAGCCTCCTTATTTCATCCATCTTGAGTCAAAAGTGGTTTAGGCTAGACTTTGAAATGATTTTATAGAACGTCTTGTTTTCCATGTGGTTTAACCTCTTGTTATCATTGCATACACAACCATAGTCATCCTCTCAATGAAAAATGGTTTGTTTTGCTTTCATGAAGTGAATAGAATTTTGAAATGAAGTTGTTTTGAATTTGTTGTATCTTTCTTCAAGACTTCCTCTAGATCCATTATAAACTTTGGAAACTCGATTAATCTTTTTTTTAATGATATAACTTCCTTCAATTAATTGTTGAACTCCAAGATATTTGAAAAAAAAACACTTCCTTCAATTAATTGTTGATTGTGATATACCAAATATGTAATTTTTTCACATTTAAGTATCATGATTTTCATTTTGTCAATATTAATAATCATACTGAAATTAAAAAAAATCTTAAATATGTGTAAAATTTAAAAATACTTTTCACTAAAATATTTATAATCAATTTAATAAAAAAAAAATTAAATATTCAGAAATATATTAAAATCACATTCTTTTTTTTTTAAATTCTGCAAACTTATACTTCAATTAATTAATTAATGTGCAAATTTCAGTTTAAAACATTCACATTTAAAAATACAAAATCATGAAATTGGCATTTTAAAAATTTAGAAATATTTAAATTATATATATATATATATATATATATATAATATATATATATAGATATATATTTTAATTTGTATATACAAATCATTTAATTATATTAATATAAATGGACCATCTCTCCATAACATAATTCTTCGCAGACTTGTGCTCCATAACATAACTTTGAATATTTCCAAGCAGAGCTGTTCCAACTGGACTAGACCACCGAATTCTGTTGGTATACTTCCTATCAACATGTTTCTTGAAAGTGGGATCCATTGCATCTTTGTACAATTACACATAGCTTTTGGAATACAAACACGGAGCAAATTATAACTGAGGTCGAGTACTCCCAGCGCCTTCAACTCACAAAACTCCATTGAAATTCTTCCTGTGAAGTTATTCTGAGAAAGATTCAGAGTGCGTAATAATGAGAGAATTGCCTAGGGATGGTGAAATGGGACCTTGCAATCCCAATCCAGGCAGTATTATGGTAATCACTCGTTTAGTGCCCTTTCGGCGGAAAATGCCATTCCAGGAGCACATTTTATCAGAGTTTGCTATGGTCTAGTTGAGCATGAACTTCATCTTGCACCAAACAATCTCTCCCCTGAATGGAAATCCTGCAACCAACGAACCTAGGGTTTATCAAGTAAAAGCTTTTTTTGGCATCTTAATGAAACCCTTTACCAGAAAAGCAACCGAACAAAATAAAAAACTAAAAACAACCTTGAATCATAGAGCTTAAGAAGCCAATATAAGGAAACAAAACTGAAAAACCTTGGCAGACTCTCGTCTCTGCACCTCTGTAAAATCTCATGCTTTGCACGTCTACTGTAAAAGATTGCCTGAGGTAGGGAACGCGCTTCAGAATTATGTTGAGAATAGATATGCTCCATTATAAAGCTCTGTAACTACAAAGCCAATTTTTGAACTCTGCTGCGGTATCTCTTCAGCCACGGGCTATACACTCTCCAATTACATTTCACCTGCACAAGATACAATGAACACGTGAAAGAAAACTATTTCCCCTTAGACTGCAATAAGAATATATTAATTCCAAAGCCAGAAAGAGAGGAGAGGACTTATTACCTACTGGATAAGGATCCAACCACGGTGATGTGGGTGATGTCGAGCCAGAGAGCATGTTGAAGACCAGCGATTAGGGATTTGTAAGAAGAAGCATTCATGCCCAGTCCGAAGCAATCATTAACATACGAGCTGAAATTCTCCACAGCAAAACCATCATTGTCGTCATAAATAATGAAACCAATGTTGCCATGACTAGGTTTTGGTTTGCATGGTCCAACACCATAACGAAAGGTGCATTCATATCGGACAAGAGCGAACCATGCTGTTTGGGGAAGCCGACTAGTCTCTGGTTGTTTAGGGAAGCCAAATTTTGGCGAGACTACCGGCTGTGCCATTCAAATTCAAAACAAATTTCGGGTAAAACGCGGCAACTTTAAAATTCAAATTTGATGGATGATGGTTGATGTATCATATATGATGAGTGACATGCTATGGGGACAACGATGGGCGCCATACATCACCGGGGGCTTTTCGTTGGGCAGCCGGAAAGGTAAGTCGCCGGCCCCTGTAGACTCTGACAGAGGTACCCTCCATAGCATTAACTTTGCTATGGAGGTGGAAATAGGAATTGCCTAGGAAGTTACAGCTACTTTCATTGTTCAATTTGTGTATTCTCGAAGAATGTAGTGACTCGGATTATTAGGCCTATTGTCTTGCAATTTATTATTTTATGGATAAACATCTTTTAGTTGATGAGGATTGTTTTTATGCGAAATGTGATTTTATAAATAGGTTAGTGATGTCAATACGTCCACTCTGTCAAAAAATTTCATTTTCCATTTCAAATTTCTAAATATATTTCTTAAATTCCATTAAAACGGAACCCCAAATCTTTAAGCTTTCGTCTCCGGGTTTAATATATATACTATCAACAAAACCAGGGATGAAGACTTAGCACTTTTCCAAAGTTTTGCTTGTATCCGGCACTTCGGATAATTTAGTAGTAACCTCCTCGCTAGCGACTCGGATTTCCTTAGCCCCGGAGATGTCTCGCTCCATATATTTCCCACTCCTTCGATCCATATGTTTCTCCTTTGATCTCGATGTTTTGTCAACACGTATATGTTTTGTAATCCAGATATTTGCTGATTCCCTTCGTTACTATGTTGCACACTTTGCAAGGGTCAGATATATTTTGGCCAAGATATTCCATTCTAAACTTGCAATGGGGCCACCCTGAATGACTTATGGTCCATATATAAATTTCTATCCCTATTCAATTCTGCTTTATAAAACATTTGGTGGGGTCCACCTAGAATACCTTCTTGTCCACCTTATAAACTTGTATTTAGAAATACTGGAGTTTGGCTCATTTGCAATGTGCATGCTCGGTGAGGCTTGGATATGGTTTGATATGGATAACTTTTATTGCACAAAGTCTTGCTGTGGGGTTCACCTTAGATACTTATGTTTTGGGCGTGTTTTCAATGTGAATTTAGGTTTAAGCTACACTATTAATATTTATGAAAGGTTGAGATACTTTTCTTAATTTTAACTCCACATTAGGCTATTTGACCTTTCTCTTCGACCTTAATCCACGTCTCAAGTATTATGGAATTCTCTCTCGTAGAAGAATATTCATCACATTAAACTATTTTTTAAGCTTTGAAGTTAAATTCCTTATCACCCAAATTTTTTCTTATGCCAAATGTCTTAGCATTTTCTTCCATATTTCTATGGCTTTTCTATAGACTATTTCTCGAACTATCCTTAGTCATCTTCATCTCTTTCTCTATGATATTTCCATGCTCTACTATGATCTATGTTAACAAATTACTACAAATGTATAACATATTTATTGAGAGGAATATTATAACATAATCAACAACAAAAAGCATGAAAACATAAACAACAATGTTTACTCTAGGAAAACCCCAGCTCCGGGAAGAAACACAATCAATGGACTTCCATTAGTCCTTGGTCAAATCCATTCCCAAGCCATCCAAGTGAGCCTTCACTGCTCACCTCCCTGGCTCATTACAATGAAGTCTTTCAAGCCTCTTAAAGGCTCCATTACATGCAATCCATGGGAAGATTACCATGGGAAACCAAAAAACTATGGGGAGAAAACCATTACTATTGACCCATTCAACTTTAATTCTTTCCTCGAGTCAATTTTACCTAACAATCCCCCCTTAAACATTGACTTGGGGTTTCCCTAACAAAATCCCCACACTCACTATAACCTTCCCCCCCTGAAAGTTTATACCTTGGGTGCCTATTAACTCAGCATGCCCCCTATCATTTAGGTCTAATATTAGAATTTACAAACAATTTCCCACAGGTATGCATGCCTTACTAGGACTTACAACAATATGTTCATTTACATACAATACAATTTTTAACTCCATTATAATAGTTGTTTTTTAATTGTTGTGATCTTGACCCATCCTCTCACCTCAAAACACCTACTGGTCTCCTCATCCAGGTACAACCACATTCTACGAATCCATAATAAATCATTTGATTGACACATTCTGTCAAACTTAATTTCCATGCAAATAATTCCCATGGTTTCTCTCTCTATGCACTTATGCATCCCAACCTCCATTGATCCTCCATGGTATCCTTTGGCACCAAAACCTACAACAATATATATTCTTCAAAATATGATATTTTAATAGGATGATCCATAACCTAAGGAGTGCCTTCTACACTAAAACAATGAAATCACCTATAAATATTTCTCCTTGCTAATGTTTGTATCGTTGCCTTGACTATACATACTTTCATAACCAATTTTCATTTACACAATCATTGCAATCCTTTGTTCTCTGCTTGTTAGGTGTATCCATGTGAAACCTAACACTCATTTCCTCTTGCAAGGCATTCCAACCCTACTAGTTTTGGAGGCTCAAATTGGCCTTGGCGAACATCAACATCTCCACGACTATGCAATCTCCAAGCCCGATGATCACATGGACAACCATTTTTTCCCTGATTGTGTCCCCTCAATATATTAAACCTAACACACATACTCTCGAATCTCTCCTCCACTCCATCCATCATGTGGCATACATAATATCTTCACCTTCCACTTAGGGAAAATGATAATTAGTTTTATTTGGTATGATGTCTTCCCATTTCTCTACCATTAGTAGTTCCTCCTACATAATGTGGATGCTCTAGCCGGGATCAAGATTCAACACATAAAGATGCTTAACTTCCATATCCATTTGGTCTCTTGGACAAGCCCCTACCGCTTTGATGCTTCCAACATGGACAAGCTCATCCACATCATCGTGGTTCCCATGACCACTTATCCACAACATTATTCTTCTCCTTGTCATTGCTATGACAACTCTGCCTGCCACCCGTGCTCCTATGCATCAATCCCATAAACATGATAGCCTTATTCTACAACAAATTGAAACTAGATGCCTCTTCGAACACCACTAATAACTCTAATATCACCCCAACAAACCACGATCATATTTTCTACAAACAAGCCATAGATAAAAATTGCACCTATTATAATATGTTCAAGTTGAGTACTCTCCAATTATGATTCCATCACTATAAATTTCATGAGTGATGTTCCATTCTCTTGCACACAAAACCATGCTCCCTACCATTCAGTTGTCATAGTCATTGACACTTTACATAGGCTACATAAACTCTTTACTTTGTAGCAAATCTTTAACCTATGAACTTCATGTGCCTTCACCTACCCACATATGAATTTTCACATCGAATCAAGCCCTTCCTTCTAGAGTCATGCTCCATGGGATTGTCCTCACCATGCACTTTGATGTTGTTGTCTACCAATCCACCCGTTTTCAAGACTTTCAATGACCAGATCTATCTAGTATCACCTGAGTAGATATAAACTCATGAGTCATCACACCCATGCAGATTATCTTCCCATGTAATACCCCTTTGTCCTTTATTGTCTTCATTATTAGGAGGAGGCATGCTAGTTTATTTCCACCCCTATTTCATTATTCTTGACACATGAAGCTAAATGACTCCTTGGAAACAATGGCATCCCTCTGAAGCCAATATCTAACTATGATACTAATTATTAAAAAATTACCATGAAGGCATAAAATATTTACTGAGATAAACCATAAATAACAAAAAAAAACATGAAAACATAAACACCAATGTTTTCCCAAGGAAAAACCCAATTCCAGGGAAAATCCCAGCCAATGAAATTCCATTAGTTCTTGGCCAAAACCCTTGCTATGCTAGTGAAGTGAGCCTTCTCTGCTCACCTCCTTGACCCTTTACAATGAATTCTTCTAAGCCTTTTAAAGGCTCCATCACATGAATTCCATGAGCAAATTACCATGGGAAACCAAAAAACCATGGGCCCAAATAATCGCTCATTTCTTTAAGAAATCCCTATTATATTAAGAAAATAAAATTCCCAAATTTAGTTCAATTGAATTAAAATAATCGAAATCACTCCCTTTAGTAAACTTGGCATGACCTTCTAGGTCTTGTTGATTTTTAAGAGATGCTCTTGTGTCAGACTCCCAGGTATTCATGTTCTTTTATTCATGAGTCTTCCAACTATTTGGTTGTACTTTACGTAGTTGTAACTTTCATCCTTTTATCTAATAATCTGAGTTGTAGTTACATCCACTGCACTTTCTTCTCTTCCTACATTCCAAACCCTAGTTTTTTTTTGTCTATATGATTTACTACCTTAAAACATTTCAAGAAACTATGTTTTGATGTTTAATTTCCACTCGGAAATATTCCTTACTAACTCCATATCTTCACTTTTTCTTGTTACTGGTCTATACTACTATTTCTCTTTTGCATTTGGTCCTTTACTTATGTATCGATTATTTGCATGGATTTTACTATATATCTAATATCTATATCTTTTACTAACATTTTTATCCCACAATACTTTCTGCAATCACATAGGTGTCTTGACAATGTTTCAAAAATTTTGAAACTTTTCTCCATGCATCCTCTACCAACTACTTTATCTCGTTCTTTGATCTACATTATGATGCTTGATTCCATCATTAGCATCACCTATTGCATCCAGGATGCTTCCTTTAGTTTATCTTATACATCGATGCACAATTCCTTAACTTCTTGATCTCAAGAAGATATAATATGCATTTCCTTTGTTGTTTTCATATCCATTTATCCAATATTGTGAATGGAAATTTTCTAGCTTCAAAAATAATTAATTCCTCACATGGTACATAGACATACAACCACTCTTTCGTACTTCTAGAATTAATTTTTCCTCCATGTTGTCTCTCGTTTGCAAAATTATGTTCTTGAGATTCTGAAATCTACCAATTGAACCTTGTACTCTTTCTATATTCAATTGCATCTTCCATCTTTTCATTTCCTTCCTATATAATTCCTTGATGTTGTGTAGATGATAATGTATGTCCATGGGTTTTCAAGCACATACTTCAACCCATGCTTAGTAAACTTGTTTTCTTGCAATATTTCCTTATCAACAATACATCATGGAAGAGTTATGAGAACCCTTTTTTCCTCTTTCCAAACATTTAAGTCATCTAGATTCCTTCTTTCATCTTCTTGCTTTGATTATGAATACTATCTTCTTTCATTTGTAAAACTCCTATTCTTATCCAAATC